>PVJC01043266.1:0-14593 GCA_004026665.1 Murina feae
CTTGTGAGCAGATGCTGGGCTTTATGACTTTTGCTTTGATACTTGTATCTAATGGGGTGGCCTTGGTCTCAATATCTAAGCACAGAGTGTTAGGACAGACTCTAGACAGGCCCAGCAGCTCAGACCCCCTTTTTTGAAGAACATTATCCCCACAACCTGTAGAGCACTGGTACCTCTTACAAGGACCCATGGTCTCCACTATAGCATGCAAGATGCTAGCAACATGTCTACCCACCACTGCCACCTAATGACTCTTTTGGCTACTACAGCTCTGGTTCTACTTCCTGATTTTGAACTCTGGGATTCTGGCCCCAGGCAGAGAGGTGTTGCCTTGGTGACCCTAAGGTCCTGTTCCATCTTGGGGGGCTGAGATTCTATAATTGCCTTTGATATTAGAAGACAATATTTGTCTATTGAAAAACAAGAGACCTAAATGAATCCAATTCAATAAAACATTGATGAGGTCTTCCACTAGAAAAAGAAAACACACCCAGAAGACTAAAAAGCACATGTAAATGTAAAGGGCTTGGCAAATGGGGAGCATGGCAGGCCAGCAGCAGTGTTGAAGCAGTGGCCATGTATGAATACCGGTTATTCTTTTAAGGCTGGCTCTTCCCTCTTCAGTCATGTACCACATTTTTGCTCAAGTCCCAAGAACATGCTTTCACTTGATTCTATTATAAATAATAATTGATGTTCTTAAAGGAAATATTTTCAGCTATTATTTATTTCAGTATTGTAACATGACCAAAACATTTTTTAATGTATAATTTGGTATTCTTCAACAGTATGACAAATTTGTGTATTATTATTATGAATTAGACAAGGTGTATCAATGTCAAATGATGATGAGAAAGACTGTTCACTTTGCTCTCTCTCTCACATGCCTTCCCATGTAACCATCAGAACTCTGGATTTCCTGGTCTTTCTAGATTCACAGACATATCCAAGGGCTGTTTAGTAATACGACAGGCTTAGAGCTAAAACCTGTGGCATCTTTAAGGGTATAAAAATATTTGGCATGAAAATAATTTTATTGACTTAGAAAAGTACAAAATAAAGATTACTAATTAATTTAATGTCTATGAAAATGTACCATTTGTTTTCTCTTAATTTAGTATTTGTGTGACTTACATCACACTTAAGAATAAATTGATTGCCCAATTTTTTTCTCCCATTGTAAGAATTTCTCATTAGTGTGATGATTGCTAAGAAATCATAGCCAATCCTAAAGTAAATAAATTGCTAATTCACAATTTGAAAAAGGACATTATAAAAATCAGTTTCAACTTTTTTTGAAAAGCCACTTTTATTATTGGATATGGGAGCACTCATATACATTTGATATAATGTGGGGGAAGATATGATGGTTTTTAAAGGCTGTCAATGTTCTTTAAATTTTTCTCCAGAGAAGTAACGATATTTTCAGAAACTACCTCCTTCAAACACCAAATAGTTTTCAGTTCTCAAATCTTCATATTCTTTACCACATAAAGTTTTAAAAGATCATAAGAAATTTGTTTTCTATTTTGTTATAAACTATATTTGTTTAATTCTATTTTAATAGCTATCATTGAGATAAAATCATACTCCACGAAGAAGCACTATATTTACTTTATGGGTTTATTTGAGTGTCTGTGATACACTGCTCCTGGGAAGTGTGAGTTCTGCAGTTTAGACTGAAAACTCTTGACAGATGATGGTAGCAATTCTCTTCTCTTTTTTATTATATATTTTTAAAAATACTTGATTTATTTAATGTTTTAATCCTCATCTGAGGATATTTCCCATTGATTTTTACAAACAGTAGAAGAGAGAGGGAAAGACAGAAATATTGATGTGAGAAAAACACATTCATTGATTGGCTGCTGTAGGAGCCCGAACCAGGGCCCTGGCCAGGAAGGAGCCTTCAACCTAGGCACAGGCCCTTGACCTGAACCAAACAGTTTTTTGGTCCACAGGCTGACACTCTATTCACTGAGCCAAACTGCCTGGGGCTTATGCCTCTTTTCAGGAGGATGTTAGGAAATCATTACAGCCAATTGTAAGGACTGTGGCTTGAGAAAAAGTTCTGAAGAGGTTTTCTTTGTTGTTGTTGTTTTGTTATCACACAGTAACCTGATATGCCTGTTGTAGAACAGTCTATGTACATTTATAGGGGAGAACTAGAAAATATTCTCTGAGAATAATCCACATGGTTCCTAAGAAGAAGCTTGAATTCTTCTTCCTCCAGTGTTCTGTAAAAGTTGACCCCAGCCCTTCCTAGTTTGGCTCAGTGGATAGAGCATCGGCTTGTGGCCTCAAGGGTCCAGGTTTGATTCCGGTCAAGGGCATGTACCTGGGTTTCGGGTACATCCCCAGTGGGAAGTGTGCAGGAGGCAGCTGATCGATGTTTCTCTCTCATGGATGTTTGTAACTCTCCATCCCTCTCCCTTCCTTTCTGTAAAAAATCAATAAAATATATTTTTTAAAAAGTTGACCCCAGATCCACTTCCAGGAATTGCATTGATTCTTCCATGCTCCTCTCTGTTTTTTCTAACTAGTACATAATAATTCCACCTTTAGCCACAAACCAACTAATACTTAGGGAATTAGGTTTGTCGCCATTCACCTCAGGGCAAGATTGCTCCCAACTACTCGCCGTATACCAAGCTGATTTATTAGCTTGAATACCTGGAATCCTGACTTTAACAATCTTCTGATTCCCCCTTTTCTGGGTTCAGGGTTCATTAGTAGTCCTCCCTTTTGATACCTTTGGTCACTATAGCTCAGTTGGTTGAGCATCATCCCATGCACCAAAAGGTTGCTGATTCGATTCCTGCTCAGATCAAATCCCAGGTGTTGGTTTGGTTTGATCTCTGGTCTAAGTGCCTATAGGAGGCAACCAATTGATGTATCTCTCTCACATCAAGAAGGAAGATTCTCTCTCTCTCTCTCTCTCTCTCTCTCTCTCGCTCACTCTCTCTCCCTTTCTTTCCGTTGAAAATCAATTAAAAATATTTATTTTTAAGTCCATCTTTTTGATAAGTCTATCTAATTGTCTCATCTCAGTGAATTGGAGCTACTACTTTTTCCCCATGGATGCTACATCTCCTTTAAGAGAGGACTTGGGGATGTCTTAATGATCTCTCTGTGCCTGGACCTAGCACAGTGGCTTGTACCTAGAGGAACTTATGTAATGTTTGTTATTCAATCAATTAATAAATGAATTAGAGTGTGAATGGATACTGCAATGCTATGACTGATAGAATAGTACATACTCAGTGAGTCTTAAGGAATAGGAAAGAATGTTTGTGGCTGGACATTGTGTTCAGGAAATTTAGATTGATTTTCCAACGGAATGGCTTGGCAACAAATGTGAGATTAATGAAGAAAAGAAAATATGCAACTTAGGTGACTGAGGTTACCTGACTCATGATGCCCTGTTCTGTAGCCTAATTTGTCCCATCATACCTTTTGCCCTTGGCAGAAGCCTTTGTTAGTAGAGATGATGATGGGCCTGGGTCCCCTGTTGCTGGTCTTCATACTGGGTCCGCGACTGACCCCACTGATCTTGGCTCAAAGGACAACAGGTATAGACTCTTCCTGGCCCAGCACTAAGTGACCAAAATGACAGACACTGTGAAACCATGATGTGGAGATGAGGTCAAACTTCACTCTGCAAAGACACCGGTAACAACATCAAGATCATCTGTGAAGATGAGAATTGAATGCCTTACAGAAAAATTCAGAATAAGCAGGTCTTTTTTCCAGGTCACTACTTGCAGGCATAAAGAGGGTCCCTCTAGTCTCCCTGCCAGCACAGAGCCACATCAGGGTCCAGAGACATAGCTGTTGCCTGTGAACACAGCTAGCCTGTCCCTTTGATGAGTCCCTTTACCATCCATAACCAGCAAGACCCTGACCCAGAGTTAGTTTTGGTCTCCATTTCTGGCATTTTCCCCTACACACTCCAAAACAATGGTGACTACATTCATTGCCAGAATCTGAGCTGCCTGGATCTTTTGTTTTCTGTTTTACAATATGTTAATAAAATTGTCTCTAAAATCAGTAAGAATCAATGTTTTTTCATCAATTCCTGGCTTATTAATTTCTTCCACTTTCTCCACTCAGCTGCCCTCAGAGAGGATGGCATGGAATACAAATATTCCTTTTTCCCTATCAGTTATTTCCTTCTTAGTGAATAGGGAGGTAGACTTTCCCTTCCTGTGAGTGTAAGGATGTTAAATTCATCTTACAGAGAGAGCTGGGAAATTCCAGAACTCATGGCTAATAAGCAAAATTTTCTAGAGGAGCAAATTGTTCTGCCTGTCAAATAAGCCAATATTCCTTTTACAAAAGTTAAACTTTGAGAAAAAGTGTTTAGAACTAAATACCAACTGATTAATTAAACTTTCTATCTACCTCCCTCTTAAACTCACTCTCTTTCTCTCTCAAAAACACACACACATACACACACACACACTCGTACATGAACACCAAAATTCACTCCTAGTATGCACCTCTTGTCTTAGGCAGGAGGTAATTTTGAGTTGCTGTGACTAGACTACTCCAAGGGTATTCTCCTGGTCATTTCATATAAAATTAAAATTTTGATTACTTTCCATTATTTTCTCTTGAATCTTTTACTTTATCAATGGGGGTCGGACAACTGTGAGGTCTTTGGGAATTTATAGAAAGATTCCAAGCTTATCCCTTATTCTTCTTTGTCTACATTTGTTTTCAAGTAAACACAAACTTAGGCAAACAGACATTCTTTTCATAAAATACACCAATCAATTCACAGATTTAATGCTTAACTACCCCTTATCTAATTTCTGAATATTTTATTTATAAAGTAGTTGTTAATAAATTACAATTATGAATCATTAGTTTTGTTGTCTTATGAATATGTGACTGAAGTGGTCACAGTATTTACAATGGTGTCCTCTCCTGCTGCCTACATTGCCCTGAAATGGACCAAAAGCTTTGCTTCTTCAATACTCAGGTTATAGATCAGTGTCCAGGTGCCAACTGGAAGAGCCCAGACTCACTGAAAGTATTTAAATTTATGGAGGAAGAAATGGGGAAAGTAAATTACTGGTGCACATGAATCTTTCTTCTTTGAGTGAACCTATTTCAAACTTCATATTGTGAGGTTCGGGGCGCAGGAGGAAACCGAGTCAGAGAATCAAGAAGATTGAAGGAAGGGAATTTATTCTGTGCTCCCAGGCGAAGCCCAGAGGCCCCGGGGAGGGGGCCGCTGGAGTCGTGGAGGGGTAGGAGGAGGTGTTTTTTATACAGCTGTTCAGTGAGGGCGGGGGAGCATGAGTAGTGGGCGTTCCCCGCCCGGGGGTCTTCAGGTTTCCAGGAAGGCTGTGGAGGTTCCCCTGCAGGGGGTCTTCACAGCTTCCAAGCTGGCGCCACCTGTCTGGTAGCTGACCTGTTAGGAATTCCGGGGAAGCTCACGAGGCATGTAACAGCCTTGGACCCTCCTCCAGCCTAACACATATTACTGTCATTTCCTAAGAAAGTAGGAAGAAAACTTTTCCAAACTTCTCTTAATACAAAATTTGCCATATTGTAAAATCCCCCCAAACCCTTAGGAAGTCAGAAAGGTCCAGATTTTGGTAGAATTTTTGGACCATTTTCTGAGGTTCTCCAACCAGTACCTTCAACTTGATATGATGCAAGATGACTTCCATAGAGATCACTGATCTACTCAAGGCCTTGATAGGAAAGGCCAAAGGTATGCACCATTGTTATACTGAGTGTGCCATAGCTGTGAAAACACATATCTCCTCCAAACATCTGCTCAGAGTATTATCATTGCATTCTCTGCTCCGGTGTTAGGGCAAATGACTGTTTCCTAGAATAGCACATGGCAATGGGATGGTGCTGCCTGCTGACCTGCTGATGGAACTAGCAGCTGGGCAGCCAAGCCTAGCACTTTTTGCTCTGGGTCTCTTGTGCTCTCACAACCTAAAGCTGCTTAAAATGAAATGTCATGTGACAGGCAAGTCAGTCTTTATCTCAGTCATTATTTGAGGAATTGAAGTCCTGGTAAACTTTGCAAGGAAAAGAAAACAAAAATCTCAAAATACCCAAATCCTTTGAAGATGGTGATATGCAAGGAAGAAAATTCCACTCAATGTGAACAGGAAATTTTTCTGTAGGGACACAGCATAAATTCTAGTAGCTGAGATATTTCAACTTAAAAATAGCTTTCTAATTTGGAAGGGATACAGGTACTCTACACAATAAGGGAGAGGGAAATAATAATATACACAACGTGGTGTAGTCATTCATTATTTTTTCCAGATTGAAGGAAGCAAAGGAAACCAAGAAAAATGGAAATTGCAAAAATGACCATTGCCAACACTTACTGAAGACTTACCATGTGCCTGGCATTATGATAAGCACTTAACATTGATTTTATCCTTTACTAGTGGCCCAGTGCACGAAATTTGTGCACATTAAAAGGGGATTAATTAGAGGAAATATTTTAATATTGCTATTTGCCCTTTCTCTATAATAGAAGTGTCAGAGATTAAAGAAAATTAGTAAAACATATATGAAAATCTTCCTCCTATCAGAGTCTGGGGTGCACTATGGAACCCAGAGTCAAGTCTTCAACCACCCACATGCACCTCAAAATTGTTCGAGACCCAAACTTGGATGGCCCCCCTTCATTGGGCTAGATCCAGACCTGGCCGGTCTCACCCTGTCAAGCCCTGCCAGGTGGGGGAGTGCAGTCTCAGGTCCCCTGGGTGCCAGGGCAGGGGCGCATGGCCTGAGGTCCCCCGGCCTGGCATCAGGGCAGAGAGTGCAGTCTGAGTTCCTCTAGCCTAGTGCCAGGGCAGGGGGAGCAGCCTGAGGTCTCCTGTCAAGCCCCATGCAGGAGGTGGATGGGCGAGCAGCCTCAGGTCTCTGCTGATTGCTCCTTAAGGCTCGTTATGAGAACTTAGCCTCAGCTGTGGGTGCAAATTTACCAGAGTGATGGTCAATTTGCATATTCCCTCTTTATTATATAGGATTCCTCATAACATCCGTAAGAGGTAGGTATTATTATACTCACTTACTTATGAGGAATAATGCTGAAAGAGGTTAAGTAATTTTCCCCAGATCATATAGTTAAAGTGACAGAGCTAGTTCTTTGGTATCAAAAAAAGTTCTTATTGAGAATCAACGTGGTAGAGTGGAGAAAACGTTTGGGGCAAGCTCTGACCAAAAAGTATGAGTTGAGATGGTTTGGGGACCATTTCATTTTCTGTTGTAGCTAGAATCTTGATTTACACCCATTGATGGCTACATGGGACTTCTGATGGCAGGTATTTGTGAATGGGCTATTAAATCAGTTAGTTATTGTGGCTGAGGCTATAGGTTTGCTCTTGCATGAATAGTTTAGGTCTTTTCTATAGACAGTTATCTTTCTAAATTATATCTTGGACATAAAGAAGCCAGATGAGAAAAAGTTAGACAGTACCAGGCAAAATCAGAGGAGCAAGATTACCCATGCAAGATTAGACTTGGGGAAAATAACCCAAAATACATTATTGTGATGAAGCTATTATCCAAGTGCTAAGTATACCTTCAGAAGTTCTATCCATTAATCTAAGGATGAAGTGTTAATCAGCATCAATTCTCCCTGTTACTCTTCTTCCCACAACTGTTATCCCTTCTCTCTCTTTCTAAGTCCATATCTCATATCTATAGGTGTAGGCACTGAAATGTGACCTAGAGCCTTCTGGCCTTTGTATACAAGCAAAAGGCAGCTGTAACTATAGGAGACAGCATTTTAAAGAATGAAGTTATGTTTGAAACTGGTATGCAGGTCCCTCATCAGCCATTTCAGTCACCCAGACAGTGTGACCTGCCATTATGAAGCTTCTTTAAAAACAAAGGACAGTAGTACCATATTCATCAAAACAAGAAATCAGGTAAGACAAGCCCTTGGACTGCATGTGTAGAGATGGGCCTATATGACCCTCAAAAAATGGTTTTGTTTTGGTTGCTCACTTCCTGTTGAGTCAGAGATTAACTTTATTTGCTCTAGTACAGCGATTTTCGACTGGTATGTCCCCAAAATTTTTAAATCCTGCAGTATATGATTAGTCAGGGAAACTGACCACTTTTCCCTTAGATTGTCAAATTTCAAAAATGACAACCAACACAATAGCTGCCAGGTGTGAATGAATCAAAATTATACCTTTTTTTGTCAGATTGACAAATAATATCCTTTTGGTGTGATTCAGAATTTAATAATTAATTTCTGTGTGCCATGAGATGAAAAAGGTTGAAAATCACTACTCTAGAGAGTTAGCCCTGCCTCATTGCCAAGGTCAAGGAGATTTACAGTTCAGGAGTTCATGCCAGTCCCTAGAGTGACCATCTAGCTAGTTAGTGTTGGTGAGAGATTCCCACTTCCACTCCTACCCTACTCCACCCTTGATTAAACTCTGTTGTTAAAGAGAAGCAACTCTGAGCATAAATGTCTTGAATATCCTGGATATTTGGAGAGTGGAAAGAAGAGAGGGAGGAGAAGATGTGGAAAAAGCACTGATTTTAGAGTCAGATAGGTCTGGGTTCCTTCCTTTCCTCAGTCAACAGAAGCAATGTTCTGACACTTCATGGCAATGCTTTCTTTCTTGTGGCTCTGAAGATTTTTGTTCAGTTTTGTGTTTTTTTAAAAAACAACTTTATTAAACACATGCTTATTTTACACTGCCAAAAATGCCAACAAAATGATTTTGCAACTAGAGCCTACAACAAACTAACAACAGCTATGAGAAGATAGACGCAGCAAGAAGGATACATGCATGATGATGGATTGTATCACCAGGGCCTAGTTTTTGGTTGTGCATAGAAACAGCAAGGAAAGAAGTCACAGTCCAAGTCCTCTTTTGTGGAGATTGTGCTGTTGAGATTTATTTTTTAAATATCTTTTATCATTCAATTCCACAAGCCTGGGAAGCACCTTCATTCCCTATACCCATATCATTCCATTCATTTATTCATTAGTTCCCGTGTTTTGTTTATTAGTTCACTCAACCAATATTTACTATTTTCAGAGCAATTTGGCTGGATACTCCACTCTTTTACTTTTTTAAAATAAGATTTATAAGACTTCAAAAAAAAAAAAACCAACTCAATTTTAATACCATTAAAAGAATGCCAAAGGGTGAAAAAGGTGAAGGAATTAAGAAATACAAATGGCCAGCTTTAAAAGTAGCCTCAGGGATGCCGAGTCAGCATAGGGAATACAGTCAATAGCATTGTAATAACCATGTATGGTATCAGGTGGGTGCTAGATTTATGGGGTGATCACTTCGTAAGCTACATAAGTGTGTAATCACTGTGTGGTACCCCTGAAACTAATATATTATATGTCAGCTGCAATTGAAATTTTGTTCAATTAAAAAAAAGAATAGACACATGAGAAGAAAGGCTAACCCTAAATGTTACTCTATCCTTTTCCCACACCTTCCTCAATTCCCAGATGTCAGGATTTAAAACCAGTTCATAAACTCTCATTGGCAAATCCTGTCTGTCCAAACTTTTGGGAATCAGAGCCTCCAGGGAACCTAACACTCTCCAAAGATCACATGACTAGAGAATTTCCTCAAGAGACAGACAACTGCAGTTTCATTTAGATCTGCCTTTTCTCCCTTTTCTCACCCTGACCATACAGGGCCTATACACCTGGACATCCAGCCCATCAGTCTCTGCCCTGAGTCACTGTACTGGCTGCAGCACCGTCTCTCTGTAAGAGAAAAGCTCTTCCTTTCAGAGAAGATCATGTCTGCAAAGTTTTTACTCTTGGGGAAGCAGTGATGAGAAAAGTTGTGAGCAGAGAAGTGGGGAGGAAGAGTAGACTGTAGAGTTGAGGAAATATCAGCTTGCCATTCTCAGCACCTCTCTCTGATGCCCATTTCTTGCCTTCCTTTCTCCTACCTCTTGGTTTCTCTCCAGGCTCCTCAAAGGTAGTGATGGCTCTCCAGAAGACACTTTCATTACTTCTGCTCTCGCTGCTGACCCTGCTGGGGCTGGGGCTGGTGCAGCCCTCCTATGGCCAGTTCATGTACCGACGATTCCAGCGGCAACATGTGGACTCTATGGGGGCAGGTGGCACCGACTTGTACTGCAACAGGATGATGCAAACACGGGGGATGACTAGGAATGATTGCAAGGACTTAAACACCTTCATCCATGAAAACATTGGGACCATTAAGAACATCTGCAACACCCCCAGTGTCCGTTGCAAGAATGGCAGGATGAACTGCCATGCAGGTGTAGTGAGAGCCACAGACTGTGACCATAGAGAAGGTTCCCTGCCCCCCAACTGCTTATATCAGGCCACTCACTTCCGTGCTAGGCCTGTTGTCATTGCCTGTGAGGGTAACCCCCCGGTGCCTGTGCACTTTGACAGATAGATGCTACCCTGCAAGGGTTATGACCCCATGGTTGAACTTTAACTTACTCCTTGAATAGTAATGACTAATGCAGTTGAGCTATCTCAGGCTTTGTCTTCTCTGGTTATGTCTACTTCTTTTTCTCTATATAATTGATTCTATTAAATGTATCAAAGAGAAATGGAGACATAAACCTGTAATGGCACTGGGCTTTTCTATAATAAACTTTTCAGTAAACTCTTCTGCTTCCTTTTATAGTACTAGTCAGCTTAATCCTATCAGATCTTGTCTTCTGGAATTTAGTTATTATATGCATGACATAGCATTACAGGTATTTTAAGGTGCTTTCATCTCAGTTATCTCATTTAATACCATGCACCCCTGTGATGCTGATGTTGCTACATAAAGGGCCCAAAGTTAAAGGATTTGCTGAAGGTCATGAAGTTAGCGGAAAAGCTGAAGCAACAAATCCACTTCAACTATCTACTAATCCGGGACTTTTTCTACTTCATCGTAAAGAGTGTTTTGGTATTCCCAGCAGTGAGCTGTTGGGGAAGCATTCAAAATTTGGAAATGTAAATTGGCAAAATGAGACTTCATTTTGTACAATTGTCTGTATAATTGGCAACCTTGTTATGTTTGGATCTAATAAGACTAAGACATGATAGAAAGAACTTCCTTTTTCTCTTCCCAAACTTTTGAATCATTGTAGTAAGTTAAAGTATTAACAATGTACTAGATCATTAAGACTCATTCACTCTTCCTGGTTTAAAAGATTTTTCATGGTTTCCTTTTAATAAAGAACTCAAACTGCAGATACCTGTGAATATGGTGCTATGGTATTTATGTGGAGATTTTTTCCTTCTATCCTCTTTTAATTCTTTTCTAGTTTTTAAAATGCACCAACACCTTAGTACCCTCATAAACTGGTTCATGATTAAAACCTATTGGATCAATGACTGTGACACAGAAACATTTGTGTCATGTACTAAAGACAATTCTCACAGCCCTCCCTTCCTTTCCCCTTTGATTATTTTGTAACAAATGGGTAACAGAGATGTATGAAGACACCAGCAGTTAAGAAAGAAAGTATGTATGTGAGGGTGTGTGTGTACATGTGTGTATGTGTGTGTGAGAGAGAGTGTGGGCGCACACACAGGCATGCACACCTTCGAGAAAGGAGCAAATAGAAAATATTTGAATTATAGCAAATATCCATTGCTTATATTTAAGGTGTTTAACCTGATTAAGTATGCATTTTCATTGTGAAAGAATCACTACAATCAAGGTAATCAATGTGTCTGTTACCTCACATGGTTACCTAAAGTGACTATTTTGGACTGTTTTCAACCATTGTTTTCAACACTACTGAACATCATAGCTTAGCACAGCCAGTTTCTACTGAATGCATATTGCTTTCACACTATTGTAAAATCAAAAAAGCATAGGCATGGAAATTCATGAGTAAAACTGTGAGTCATTTTTACTAATTCAAGTCACCAAACTAAAACTTAATAACTAACCAAATTTTAGCCTCTTCCAGAGATGGAATTGTAAACCAATCAATTTGGAATTTCCTGATCAGCATTGGTAAGGTAATCTGCCTGATATGACCCCCTGCCTACCTCTGAATGAAGGTGTCCTTGCTTTAAATAATGCACTCTACTAACTTGGTAATCCCACTCTCTTCCTGCCTATAAAACCTCCCATTTGGTAAACTCACCAAAGTGCCTTTCTAGTTGCTGGATAGGATGCTACCCATTTCCTTAATTGCTTAATAAAGCCAATTAGATCTTCAAACTTACTTGGTTGAATTTTACTCTTTATCTCCTACCCCCAAGGCCTTGCCTTTTCTTTGTATCCAGAAGACTGTCTTTGATGTATGACACAAAGAGCTCCTGACTTTTCTCAGAGTGACCTCCAGTTTTTGAGATGAGGAGATAAATTGGTACTGGTTAATAATGGGGAAAAGATGATTATTCAAAAGAAACATCAAAAGTGCTTTATTCAAAGTCATGTCCATCGCTAGCTAAACATTTCCCATCTTTCAGGTAAATTGTGGATACTGTCCCAATAGAACTTTTCTTGTTTTGAGGCAAACCATTCAGAGACCCAATTTTCCACTTCTTCATATGTTTTGAAGTGCTGCTCAGAAAGTGTGTGTGCCATCTATCAGAACAAGTGATAATCTGAAGGAGCAAGGTCTGGTGAATCCCTCAGGTGGGCTAATACTTCCCAGGCAAGATCTTTTAACGTGACTTTAACTGGTTTTGAAGTATGTGGTGGTGTTTTATCATGAAGCAAAATTACTTTGCTGTGTCTTCTGACACATTCTGGTCATTTTATGACCAAAGCGTGGCTCAAATTGATTATTTCTTTTCAGTAGTGATCAGTATTAACAGTTTCACATGGTTTTAGAAGCTCAATACACCACACCTTCCTGATCCACCAAACACAGAGCATTGTCTTCTTTCCAAAGTGATTTGGCCTTGCAGTCGATGTTGATGGTTGACCTGGATCAACCCATGATTTTGTGCATTTGGGATTCTCAAAATAAATCCACTTTTCATCGCCAGTCTCAGTCCAATTAAAAAAGAAAGACTCTTTCATGCCATTGAAGCAACATTTTACTGATGACATTTCAGTTTTTCATTTGTCTTTTGTTCAGTTGATGTGCACCCATTTTCCTTCCTTTAAAACCTTTTCCATTGCTTGGAAACAATGAGGAATTGTTTGCTGAACAACATTTAATCTTTCTGCAAGTTTTTTTTGAGTTTGACATGCATTTTCTTCCAATAATGCTTGTAATTGTGGGTCTTCAAACGTTTTAGATTGTCTTTCACATCGAAATCATCACTTTTAAAGCATTTAAGCCAATGTTCAAAGTATCTTGAGATGGAACATGTTCACCATAAGCTTCCCAAAGTATACGATAACTTTCAGCAGCACTTGTCCTCACAGTAAAGTAATGAATCAAAACTTTCCACATATTCTCTCTTTTTTTTTGGGGGGGGGGCATGAAATTCAACATTTTCCAGTGTAAAAATATCTATGATGTTAACACCTTCAGCAAATTTGACATATGAAGTTTTGAAGCTTGTGGTCAATACAACAAAATAGCATAGATATCAAATCCTATATATATTAACATATGTGTAACTCCATCTACTGAAAAAAATCAACATTATGAATTGATACCTGGTATATCTGGCCTCCCACCTGCACTTGGTTGGACTGGTTACTTGTCCTGTACAGGAGAGGATACATAGTTCCCTCCCTTCCTACTCTTGCTTGTTGGCATCAACACATTGGACCCAGCCCACTGTGAGGGAATGCAATAAAATTTCTGAAAACTCTCACAACGTTTCTTGGCCTTGGTTTCAGTGTTACAGAAGACCAGAGGAAAAAACAAACAATGCTGAGAGAAAGGGAAGTTACATTTTAATTGTAATTATGCATAGGCCAGGAGAAAATATTTTGAGCCCTCCAGCATGGAGAAAAATTTCTCTTTTTATACTTTTTCCAGTCCTTTGTCTCCCAAATTTGGAATGAGGCTTCCGGTCCTTCTGAGAAAGGCCTGTGTGCTGGGGATGGACCATGAGACCACATTTCAAAGCCTGGCCTGGTGCCAGCACTGACAGCTCTGTCTGGGGCATAGTTTATGGCCTCTCTGGAATGGGAGTGGTCTTATTTTCCTTATTATTTAAGCCAGCAAGTGTTTACAGGAGCCACAATAGCAGGGTTATAATTTCAAACAGCAGTTTTTGTGTAAGATGGATGATTTATTAGCACAGATGTAACAGTCACTTTCCCACAACCTGCCTCTTCCACAGGCTTCCTCCTTTGTTTCAGCTGAGGATAGTGTGTGCCCAAGGGCTGGCCACCCCTTTCAGTTACTCAACTTTGAGTTTTTCTCAAGTATGTATGAGATATTCATGATAATTACTTGTTTGTTTTTCTCTTGTTAATCTGCTTTTGGTTATAGAGGCTGTAGCTGAGAACATAGAAGAATAAAAGAAAAAGATTTTTTTCTCCCCTACACTGTCTTCAGAGTCTGAATTTCAAGTAGTGATTCAGGATGAAAAAAAAGAAGAAGGAAGTCGATTTATGCCCATTAAGCCCTGATCTCCAGTTAAACTAAGCTTATTGGGTTTCAGCTATTTCCAAAGACCAATTCTTCTGCTATATATTTTTTTCATATT
>PVJC01043267.1:0-14620 GCA_004026665.1 Murina feae
CCCTATAATTCTGATGTTGGTATGCTTGAAGTTGTCCCAGAAACTCCTTACACTGTCTTCATATTTTTGGATTCTTTTTTCTTTTTGCTTATCCATTTGGGTATTTTTTGCTTCTTCGTATTTCAATTCTTTGACTTGATTCTTGCGTTCCTCTAATCTGTTGTTGGATCTCTGTATAATATTCTTCATTTCAGTCAGTGTATGCTTAATTTCTAGTTGATCCTTTTTCATATCCTCGAAGGTCTCATTAGATTTATTGAGGGTCTCACTAAGTTTATCAGCAGTTTCTAGAAAATTTTTGAAAAACCTTATAACCATGGTTTTGAACTTATATCCTGTCATTTGCTTTCCTCCATTTCTGTCATTTGTGATCTGTTTCTTTGTCTCCACATTTTGGCTGCTTCCCTGGGTTGATAGAGTGACTTTATGTGTTAGGTGATCACTGAGAGGAAATGACCTCCAAGCCACTTGGTTATGTGAATCAGCTGTGTCTGCAGTGGAAGAACTTCTGTGCTGGAGACACCCTTATGGGGCAAAAGTTGTTTCAGTGGGGCTTTGGTGCTCATGGAGTCTGCCCCAAGTGTGTCCCTTATGAATCGGAGGAGTTGTATTTAGGATTGTAATACTCAGTCCTCTGGGTACGCTGGTACTTGTATCTCCAAGGAGATGTTATTTTAGCCTTTGCCTGAGGCTACTCAGCCTTTTATATGCAAAAGCCTCTGCACACAGCTTGGGTGGGGCGGGCTCTCGGGGAGTCTACAGAGCGGAGCAACCAGCTATGGCTGCTTCTCAGTCCTGCCCTAAGAGGCACCGGATCTCAAGCTGCTCTAGAGTTCCTCCTGGTGTCCAATGGTGCCAGACAGTCCAGCTGCTCCCCATATGGTTCTGAGTCCCCAGAAACTCTCCGGGAACTGGAGTTCAGAGCCTTCAGGAGCTTGTGCTTCCCTCTGGTACGGAATGCTGCCAGCCCTTTCCATGAGCCCCTTTGCACGCGCCTCTGTACCTCTGCACTTTACTTCCGCACCTCCTCTGTGTCTCAGTCTCCTTCTAGTTGTAGAATTTCCACTCAGCCAGCCTTCCTGTGGGTCTGGGTGGTATCCGTTTTTTCTGTTCGTTGTTGTTTTAAAATGGTTGTGCACAGCCGTAATTCCGGTGTTCACCTATGCCGCCATCTTGGTTTCTCCTGCACACTTGTGTTTTTGTTCCACACCCTGTACGACAGCAACTTTGCAGAATGCCCTCTCACATTCTGGGACTCCCTGGGGGATGTTAGCCGTTTTCAGCCTGATCCCTGCAGGTCAGGCCCAGAGGCCCACTGGCAGGAGGGACCCCACTTACTCCATAGATGCCCTTTGAGCCAGGCTGCCACCCCAGGTGCGGCCGTCTGGGGAGGGACCGCGGGAGGTTGGCTCCAGGGTATATCTGGCCATCTCACTCAGTCCTGCCCAGTCCCGCCCTGTTGGCCACCTTCTAATTAATTTCCTTACAATGTGCACAAATCCATGCACTGGACCACTAGTATAGATATAAAAAATTACATTAGATAAGACAGTCTAATATAAAACCCATACAACTTTCTGAATAAATAATTTTTCAAAAAAAAGATACTAAAATGGGTCATAAAATAGTAAAATTTAACCAACCTCATTTCTAATAAGATAAATTGTACAGGTTTTATATTAGACTAGAGGCCCAGTGCACAAAAATTTGTGTACTCAAGGTGGGTGGTTCCTCAGCCAGGCCTATGCCCTCTTGCAGTCTAGGACCACTCGGGGGATGTCCACCTGCTGGCTTAGGCCCACTCCCCAGAGGATCAGGCCTAAGCTGGCAGTCAGACATCACTATGGCAGCCCAGGAGCCCTTGGGGGATGTCTACTTGTCAGCAGGGAGCAGGCCTAAGCTGCAGTCAGACATCCTTAGCGCTGCTGAGGAGGAGGGAGAGGCTCCCGCCACCACCGCTGTCCTGGCAGCTGGCAGCCTGGCTATGGCTGAGCAGAGCTCCCCCTGTGGAAGTGCACTGACCACCAGGGGGCATCTCCTGCATTGAGCGTTTGCCCCCTGTGGTCAGTGTGTGTCACAGTGACCAGTCATTCCCAGTTGTTCTGCTGTTAGGCTCAATTTGCATATTAACCTTTTATTATATAGGACAGAGGCCTGGTGCAGAGGTGGGGGTTGGCTGGTTTGCCCTGAAGGGTGACCTGCTGAGTGCCTGGCCAGCCTGGGTGAGGGCTGATGGCTGTTTACAGGCTGGTCCCATTCCCTTCAGGGTGGGGGTCCCCACTGGGGTGCCTGGTCAGCCTGGGTGAGGGGCTGATGGCTGTTTGTAGGCTGGTCAAACCCCCTAGGGGGGACCCTCACCCCATGGGAGTGTGGCCAACCTGGGTGAGGGGATGATGACTGTTTTCAGGCTGGCCATAGCCCCTTCAGGGTGTGGGTCTATACTGGGGTGCCTGGCCAGCCTGAGTGAGAGGCTGAGGGCCAGTATCAGACTGGCCATGGCTGTGGGCTAGAAGCAGGTATCTGGAATTTATTTAACTTCTATAATTGAAACTTTGTTGCCTTGGTCCAGCTCAAAGCCACTGGCTGGAAGCAGGTATCTTGGGTTTATTTATCTTCTGTAATTGAAACTTTGTTGCCTTGAGCAGAGCTCAGGGCCCACACGGCAGGTGGGAATCTTGGCTTCCTCCATCGATGGGGCAATGCAAGCCTCCTGCCTCGCTAGAGCTCCCTGGCTGCCTCCATCTTTATGATGGAGTGAGGGTTAAGTTCATATTACTCTTTTGCCTGGGCAGAAGATCCCCAAGCCCCTCCAATCGCTGGCTTCACACAGCCCAGGCCTCTGTGATCACTGGCTCTGATCCTACCCCCTGCCATCTCCAGCTCTGCCCTTGCCCCACTGGCAGCCTCTGGCCAAGGCTACAGGCCTGGGCAGGGGACCCCCAGCCCACTCTGATCACCTACTCTGCCCCTTGGACCCCCCGCCTCCCCCGCCACCTGCCTGGCGAACAGGTCTGACCACTTCAGTGGCGGGGTTGAGGCAGACTGGTCGACGCCATCTTGTGGCTATGAGGGAAGCCATCTTTTGATGAAGTGACACCTAATTTGTGTATTACTCTTTTATTAGATAGGATTGCACTATATTTTTAAAAACTTATCTTTAAATGCACTATATTTTGAAAAACTATCTTCAGATTATAAGGTCACACCTAAAAAGAGAGACATTCCGGGAAAGATCAGAAGCTTCTGTAGATCAGGGTACTTATAAATAGAGACTGAAAGTATCTTGAAGCAACTGAATGTTATTTAGCTGTTTGGCTGTAGAAGATATTATCTTTCAGTTGACCAAGGAAAGGTTGAGTTTGTATATGAAAGTAGATGTGCTGTTTTCATTTCATCTTAAAGACATATTTAAAACAATGATATACAAAGGGAGAGTAAGCCTGGAGAGTGATGGTGGTGAACCTGACACCATGAAGACCTAAAATGGTTATATAATGCTTGCATGTTGCAGCGATGATGATGATGATGATGATGATGATGATAAATAGACCCCCCTGGAAAGCTTGAGCTTTTTTGTTGGTATGACAGAATCTTTCTGTCGACACAGGAGGGAAAAAAATCTGAGACTGAAAATTCATGTGCAGGCAACACCAACATAGCATAAACAAGGAAATCATGTTTCCTTTTAAATGACCTCCGGAGTTCCTTGTGCTTCTGTGTTGGTTTCTCTTTGCTCAACATCTGAATGGTTGAGCTGTAGAAGATACACTAAGTAGTCCCTACTCCATCCATCTGTGTCCTACATAGCTCTTCCATCCTCAGTTTAGCAGAAAGAACAATAAAAAAGTCTTTTATTCACGATTCGGTCTAATTAGCATATTACACTTTTATTATTATGTATAGGATGGTACCAGACCCTGGGCTAAGGGCAGGGAACAAGTAGATAAAGAAGACACAGTCCCTTTGCTCAAGGAGAAGGAGTCCCTTTTGATCTATCAATAGTTACTTCTGGTCACTTTTCTTAATAATATTGATTGCTGAAATCCCTAGATTAAGGGCTTTCCTGTTCATGGGCAAACAGTCACGGTGAATTCAAAATAGCACAGGTAGACCTGGGTGTGCCCTTGGCAAGTCACTTTTGCTGAGCTTTTGTTTACTTATCTGCATGATGGATGTAAAAAAATATCTTTGGAGAGAGTTCTAGAAATGAGGCAGGTATTTATAAATTTCCTAGCAAAGAGTTCTAACACTCAGTAAGTGCTCAATAAATAGTAGCTATTATTACTACCCTCCTTCTCCTAATGGATTCCTGGCTACCACCATTGACCGTCACTATATATCTCTGTATATCCATCATGGTGGTCTGGAGTCATCTGTTCTGTCCTTGGTTTTGGCAGTGGCTATTTTCTGAAACATGCCTGGATCCTCACATTCTATTCAAAGCTCTTCAGCTCTTTGCTTCTTATGAGTTTATTTCTGTCCATTTTCACCACTCCTGCTGCCTATATTTATTTATTTCTAGGAAAATTTTTCTTAATGCTCACACTCTATCCTGAAGTTTTATTTCCTTGGTTATAACACATGTCTAGGAAGCCTGCGCCCTTTAACTCAGCAGACATTCTTACACATTAAAATATCCCATTCTTTCATAAATTTCTCCAGGATGACTGGAAAAAAGCAGCAAATTCTCGCTGACTCCCATGCCTCGTGACTCTCTTTTCATTATTATTGAATATCCTACAGCATATGTTTTCTATTTGGCTTACTTATAGCATTCATAGAAATTAATTATGAGGGACAGATAGACATTTAATTGTAAAGCCAGAAGTAATCGCAGAAACTTTAGCATCTGCTTCATTTAGAAGAGGGAGAAATTGTTCCTACAGAAGTTAATTAAATTGCTCATATTCACACAGCTAGTTAAGCAGACACTAGAACCTTGGTGATCAAAGTTGTTTAACTCTGTGCTCTTATCTGTTCTTTATTTTATGTGTCAATAATACCATCTTAACATTCATGTTTCTAGGGGTATAAATCCATGAATCAATGTAGTCACCATGGAATTATTCTTTAGGAGCTTAATAAATATGTGAGGGTAGATGTTTTTCATTTACCTTCTATTTTCCCCATTATTCACCTCAGAATAATGAAATGGGACGGTCTTTAGCACAAAGCTATTTTTGTCTGTATCTTCCCTGATCCCATGCTTCTGTCATGGATCCCCCACCACTAGTTAGGGTGTCTCTGTAATGACATGCTTCAGGAAGAATTGGGGCCAATTGTTTATCTTTAGGTTCCAATCACCTTGCAATCCCAGATCTTCAGTCTTGGTTTCCTGGGACCTTCCTTTGGGATGAGAGCAGGACCTTATGTTGTAAGGCTTCGAGCAGATGTGGGTATTTACAGGTCCAGCCAGTGTTCTCCAAGCTGAGCTGCTCAGGGGAATGCACACTTAATCAGGGATGGAGAAGAGGGAATCATTCCAGTCATCTGCTTATGAGGCAGTTTTGTCAGGGCCGGATAGACACATTTTAATCATGTGAATAATCCCTGGTTGTCGGCCCTCTCCCGAAAACAACTCACAGAACCGGTGGCTTCAGGGGCTATGGGATTTTCCCTTTGTTCAATCTCTGGGTCAGGGTGCTCTTTTCTGACAGTTTAATATATATTCAGGAAAATTCGGTTTGTCTTGGGCCGTTTCCAAACCACAGACCTCCCTTGGATTCCTGCCCTCTCTACTATGTCCTCTGTGGGATTTGCAGAGGAGGATGAGGGGAAAAAAAGATTATTTATTAATTATAATAATAAATTTGCCAAGTTGGGGAGGGTATCTTTAAGTCAAAGGCTATATCCTAAAGACCACGTAAGTGAAGAATTGCAGATTATCTCAGGTGTTTCTGAACAATGAATTTTAGGCTTACGCAACTTCCTTTGAATAACTCAACAAGTTTCAAATTGGGCGTCCTTTCAATGTAATGGTTGTTTGGGAAATTTATTTTTTTAATTTTTAGAGTCATAGGTTCAGCAAACATATCTTTCCCATTTAAAAAAAAAAAAGCCCAAACACAGTTCTCCCTTGTTAATTGATGATAACATGATTTATATTATTAAGAGCTTACTGGGAATATAAATGCTACCTTGTAAGTCTTTAAAGCCATAGGATTTTAACTTACTCTTCTTCATACTTCCTAAACAACAAAGAGGTCATCTGCATACTTTCTCCTTGTTATAAACATCCATTCACAGGAATGGAGTGGTGATTAAGAAATGAATGGTCCTTACTTTCCTTGAGTTTAAAGTCTGGAGGGATATCAGAAATTAAACAGGAAGTTATGCACCAGGAAGATATTACCTCCTTAAATACCCAACACTATTGTTTAATAAGATTACTATTGAACATCAGGTAAGAATTGTTAAAAGTGGCCAAAGGGGTAAATGCACACGGGATATTTCAATCTGTGTTGAATACAGTGGTAATTGGTTGGCCACTCTTACCTAAGAAGGTTGGAGAAGAAAAGTGGGAATTTTCACAAAGATGGCTCTCCTTTGTGAGTTTGTAGTTTTGTTTTATTTTGTTTGTTTATTCTCAAAAGAAACCTGAAAAATAGCCGTTCAGCTTCGGCTCAGAACACACCATTTAATCTGGTTGCTTCTGGCCTGAGCAGGGAGGGAATGTCCACTTCATTTTTGCTTGCCCAGATTCAAAGCACTGACTTCTTTTCAGAAACCATGAAGATATTTTATTTAAAATGTAAATTAATACCTAAGAACAATGGAAACTTCAAGAAAAGAGAGAGACTATATCTGAGTATTAAGAAGCTTGTATCAGTCAAATCTGCTAGCCTCTGGAATAGCATGTCCAAGGAAGTATGGGAAGCCCTGTTGCTTGATACCTTTTCAAACTGGAGTGACTGATCTGCTAGTCACACAAAAGAAATCACAAAAGCATAGATGAAAAGGCTTAGTCAAGATTTTCTACCTCTTAGTTTTTAAATGTAGTTTTCATCCTTGACCATTTTCAGCACAGGAAGGATAATCATTTCCTAGTCTAACAGGTTTCTATTGGATATATAGTTTCATAAACACATAGTACAATAATAAAAACAGAAATGTGAAATCATTACCTCACAATAAAATTTCAGTAAGATATGTGCTTGCCCAGCACACATGAAAGCTATATAAGAATGAAGGAGAATATTGGGTAGGTTTTAAGTCTGTTTTAATTCTAGAAGCTCATGGTGCACACAATGAATTATAGAGTCCTCTTCGGCTTTAATAACAGATAGAAACACTCAAAATGGCACCACAGCATCAACTATAATATTGTAGCTGGACTCCTCTGCTATCCACCTAACCCATACAGCACTTGATATCATTTCTGAAATCCAGCCTAGGATGCAAAAGGCAGATTCACTGCATTATACACTTTAGGAATGCATTGTTTTAACTTCTTAAAGGTTTAGATTCATCATTATCTATAAAATGAATGTAGGGAGATATTTACCTCAGTATAGTGACTATTGAATAAAAATTTTTGTTGTTGTTGTTCTTAGTATTGTATATTGGAAGAAAAGAGATGAATTTGACTAACATCCAGATATTTGGAGTCTAGAATATGTATTAGCACAAGAAAGTTTCGCATTTAAACAAGTTAGAAAGGATTCAGTCTTTCCAGTGAATCAGGAGATAGTTCAGAATTATCCAGACCAGGGTTACAGCTGGCCAGGACAAGTGATTAAGTTCTAGAGATGGAGACAGGATTGGATGTTTCAGGCAGAGAGTTCTGAGGCAGGAAACAGCTGGGCACCTGAGCAGCAATGGTTGAGGAAATCCGGTAGGCAGAGGTCAGCAGGCCCAGCCTCTGGGAGGCCAGTGGATAAGGAGGCTGTCAAGGTGAGCCATGAAAAGAATACAGAAATGATTTGTTCTCAGTCTCCTTTTGAACTCCTGCTATGTGGGTGGCCAGGGCCTGCAGGTGTCTGTAGTCAGCAGAGAGGGGCCTCACTAAGATCAGCTTTCAGCTTTCCATTATCCTCATCCCTTGTCTCAAGCTATTCAGTAATATTGCATCTTTAATGGTTAAGCTCTGGGGCAGGTGGCTATTTGTAAGGCTACTAATTAGATAAAGGGACTGATTTGCACCAGGATGCAGATAATGCATGGAATTGTGCCAAGACCCACCGCTCAGGAGTTTATGACCCTCAGCTACCATGGCGACCATGCCTATTCAGTTGGAAGAGTCTTTTTGTTGTGGGATAGCAGGCAGCACACAGGGTAGAGCATCAGCTTCTGTAGAGTTTTGAAACTGAAAATAGAAGAGAAGAGACAAGAAAGCAAGAGGGCATTAATTTTTCATTTGGGTAGCTTATTCTGTGGGTTCAGTTCCACATGCTTATTAGAAAAAGCAGGGCCTTTGCTTGAGAGCAACTGTCTGATGAGCCTGAGATTTGGAAGGAAATGCTTTCTTGTGGATCTTCTTACACTGTCTTCACCCTCCACAGTCCTCACCACTATGTCTTTGATTTCTTAGCTTTATTTTTTCCAAATGTGTTCACTAAACAGAATATATTGTAAGCTGTAAGCTCATGACTCTAAAAGAAAACCTCGATATTTATTTTCTGCTTTTAATATGTGTAATATAATCATTACATTCTAGAGCTGGAAGAAGCTGTAGAGATAGATGGTCACATGTCCAATTTCATTGGGACTGTCCTGGTGACCTGGTATAATGATGAATAGCTCCCCCATTTATCCTCAAAAGCAATGTGGTTGGGCAATGATTATCCTACTTAGATTATATTATCCAACTCTTCATTTTATAGACAAAGAAATACAGACACATCCTTGAATAATGTTGTTTTATATAATGTTGCTAAGGTGCTGTAGAAACTTAACTCGTCTATCAATTAAGCCTATGGTATTATGTTGTTTTGCTTAAAGTTGCAAAACTTATTGATTACATTAAATGAGGACTATGTTATTTTGCTTAAAGTTGCAAAACTTGTTGATGACATTAAATGAGGACTTACTACATTTTAAAAATTTGACCTCCAAGATGAGGAGTCAGAACTCTTGGAAATTGAAAGAATCATTAAAAAGGAGGAACCTAGGAGTGAAGACATGAATGATTATTGATTCTAAGCTGGATTGGAAAGAAAATAAAACTAGAAAGAGGCTAACAGATTAGGAGGGACATGGGAGGGAGGGATCAGGCACAAGATTAGAAAAGGAACAGATAGATTAAGAGTCTTGGAAATAGGTAACTAGAAGGGTCAGAGACTGGGATGTTGAGTTCATGAATTCAGAGGCAGAGCATTAGTAGAGTGGCGGAAGTTATGGAGGCCCTAGCAAAAAACAAATGACTCACTAAGGAGTTTTATTTAACTCCAAATATCTGAAACAACAAATAAATAAATGTAATCAAATAAATATTATTGAGATATTTTTATTTTGTTTTATATAAAATTAAGTCTTCAAAATATTGTGTTTTGCACTTAAAGCAATCTCCATTTATCGCAGCCACATTTCAAGTGCTCAATAGCCAGTATAGGTGTAACTATTCCAATTACAAGTCAAACATAATCATATTGGATTAAAAAAGTATGACAACTTATACGTCCTCTATAAGAAACCCACCTTGAACATAAATACACAGTGCAAACACTTATCAAAGAAAAGTTAGAATTGCTACATTAATATCAAAGTAAATTACAGAATAAGGAATATACCAAGAATAAAAAGGGAAATTTTATAATGATGAAGTAATAAATGTATTAAGAGGACTTAGCAAGCCTAAATATTAATCCATGTAATTAGAGAATTTGGTTTTAATAGTACTCCTCATTGATGGAATAGTAGACAGAAAAATCAGTGAGGAAAAGGAAACTAAACAATACTATCAGCCAGAGTGACCTAATTCACCTTTATAAAACAATTCACTCAACTATAGCAGAATAAATATTCCTTCCAAGCACACATGGAATATTCACCAAAGTTGGCCATATATTGGGCCAAATCCCAATAAAGTTAAATTGTTTGAAATTATACACAGCATATTCTCTAACGACACTGGACTTTAAATGAGAAATTAGTAATGAAGAGATATCTGCTTGAAAAATCATCAAATATTTGAAAGTAAATAAGTAAAATTTTAAAAATGGGCCAAAATGAAAGTTACGAAGAAAATTAGAAATTATTTTGAACTGAATAAAAATGAAAACAGCACATCAAAATATTGGGATACAGTGAAGTCCATGTTTAGGTGGAAATTTGAAGCATTAATTTCTGCTAGAGACACAGGAAGTTCTGAAATCCATGATTTCATTCTCTTCCTTAAGAAACTAGGAAAAGAAGATAAAAATAAATATTAAGTAAACAGAGGAAGGAACTAATAAAGTTTAGAGCAAAATTAATGAAAAAGAAAAAATAGAGGAAAAAACAATGAAAATTAATACATTTAATAATTTCTTTCCTAGATACTTATTGAAGAAAAATTAAAACATGCCTACAGAAAGACACTTGCATGCTCAGAGCAGCTTTGTTTATAATAGTCAATTGGAATAAACCTAAATGTCTATCATTTGGTGAATGGATTAACAAATGGTGGTATACCCTCACATTAGAATATTATGCAGCTATACAAAGGAGCAAACTATTGATACATACAACAACATAGATGAACCATAAAAGCATTATGTGAAGTGAAAAAAATCCATACACAAAATTTCACTTTATATGATTACATGGTATGACATTCTAGGAAAGCAAACTAATGATACAAAGCAGATCAGTGATTTCCGGGATCCAGGGATAGGGTTACAACCAGCATGTCAAACTTGTAGCCCGTGGGCCACATGCCTTGTTTATTTGGCCTGTATTTGCCTTTGAGTTTGACATGCTTGAGCCAGGGTAGGGTTAGGAGCAAATTTTAAAGGTGATGGAAGTATTCTACCATGATTATGATGGTGGTTCATGACCATGTATATACATTTGTCATTACTCATTGAATTGTTCACATAGAGTCAGTGAATTTTATTGTTCTTAAAGGTTGATTAGAAAAAAGAAATAACTTTGAGCTGTACATGATGTTTTATGTTAGCTTTTAAAAATTTTTATTTTACATGCTTATTTAAAAGAAATCAACAAGACAAGAGCATAAAATGAAAAGTATAATTTCTTTTTAAAATTCCCGATTCTTGGGACATATTACTAAGAACAGTTTCTCATGTAAATTTCCAGAAATTTTTTGTTATTTCTATTGTTAGTTATAAATAAACATTTAAAGTTTTTCTTTTCTTTTCTCTCCCTCCTTCCTTTCTTTCTACATAGGGGACTCATATTCTATGACTTAAAAAAAACAACCTTAGACACTGAAATAGGTAAATTTATCTTATATTTTTTTCTTACTGGATGCGTATTCTTCTATTGAATGAATTACTCTAATTCAACGATTTTCAACTGTTGTGCCACAAAAAAATTTTAAAATATGCAATACCTGTCCTAGCTGGGCTCAGTGGATAGAGCAGCGGTCTGTTTACCCAAACGTCCTGGGTTCAATTCTGGTGAAAGGCACCTGCCTTGGTTGCAGGCTTCTCCCCTGGCCGGGGCATGTGCAGGAGGTAACCAATTTATATTTCTCTCACATTGGTATTTTTCTCTGTCTTTCCCTCTGTCTTCTACTCTCTAAAAAAAAAAAAAAATCAATGAGAAAATATCCTCAGGTGAGGATTAAAAGCAAACGAACAAACAAAAACCCTGCAATACATGACTATTTAGTCAGGGGCACTGACCTCTTTTCCCTTAGATTGTCAAATTTAAAAAATGACATGAGCCAACGCAACAATAGCTGTCTGGTGTGAATGAATCAAAATGATACCTAGTCATTTGTCGGACTGGGAAAAATATATTTTTTGGTGTGCAGCAGAATTTTAGTAATTGGTTTATGTGTGCCATGAGATGAAAAAGCTACTTATCAACAAAACAACAAGAAAGCCCATTGCATGGGAGAATATATTTGCCAATGATATCACCGATAAGTGTTTAATCTCCAACATTTACAGAGAACTCATACAACTTAACAAAAGGAAGATAAACAATCCAATCAAAAAATGGGCAACGGACCTAAAAAGATACTTTTCGGAAGAAGACTTACAGAAGGCCGAAAGACATATGAAAACATGTTCAAAGTCACTAATTATATGAGAGATGCAAATCAAAACAACAATGCGGTATCATCTCACACCTGCAAGAATGGCTATCTTCAACAAATCAACAAACAATAAGTGTTGGAGAGGATGTGGAGAAAAAGGAACACTCCTGCACTGCTGGTGGGAATGCAAACTGGTACAGCCACTATGGAGGACAGTATGGAGTTTCCTCAAAAAACTGAAAATGGAACTCCCATTTGACTCAGTGGTCCCACTTCTAGGGCTATATCCCAAGAAGCTAGAAACACCAATCAGAAAGGATATATGCACCCCTATGTTCATAGCAGCACAATTTACCACCGCTAAGATCTGGAAACAGCCTAAGTGCCCATCAGCAGATGAGTGGATTAAAAAATCATGCTACATCTACATAATGGAATACTGTGCTGCAGTAAAAAAGAAGGAATTTTTGCCATTTGCAACAGCATGGATGGAACTGGAGAGCATTATGCTAAGTGAAATAAGCCAGTCAGAGAAAGATAAATATCGTATGATCTCACTCATCTGTGGAATGTAATGAACAACATAAACTGATGAACAGGGACAGATCCAGAGGCAGAGAAGCAGCGATCAGTCTGTTGATCCCCAGAGGGAGGGTGGGGGAAGGTTGGGGTGGGGTGGGAGAGGTCAACCAAAGAACTTGTATGCATACGTATAAGCCATATCAATGGACTCAGACAACAGGGGGATGAGAGCATGAGTGTGTGTGTGGGGGGGTTGGGGTTATTGGGGGGATGAGGACACAATTGTAATACCTTGACCAATAAAGAAATTAAAAAACAACAACAGTGGAATAATAAAAAGAAAAGAAAAGAAAAGAAAAAGCTACTTATCTGTTTTCCAGAACCCCTAACTTCTGATGATGACCTAGCTGGTTCTATGTGCACAGCTGCCGAGCGAAATCACCTATTGTTTTTGAGAATCAGTCCTCTTTTTCTTTCAAGATCATATCACAGTATGTTTTCCATATACACCTACCACTTTAGATCTTACAGAAATAGAACTATATCCACGCATCTCTTGGAGTTCATATTTCTAGTCTCTTCTTTTAAATGCTTTTGCTCTACCCAGTGTTCCTTTTCCCCACGGAAATTTAATCATGTATATGACAAGCTATGTGACTCCTAGTAAGGCCATATGGTTTCCCTGAGTGGGGATGGATGGAAGAATTTATTGACTTTGATCATTGCACTATAACAAATACAATTATGGCATGGGAAATTTCCTACTAGAGTTCAAGAGAAAATGGGGCAACCTCCTTCTTTGGATGATTTGTGTGTCTGAATGAATCAGGAGGCTTTCCCTGGATTCCATCCTTTTTCATATGCAATCATGGAGGTGATGTGACCATATGCACGACTGGTGAAGCATTCCCTCCACCCCGTTGCCAGTCAAATAATCACTCCTTTAAAACAGAGGGAATGATTTAGCAGTCAAAGTGTTGGCTTTGAAGCATTTAAACTTGGTGGCATCTTTCAAAGTTTCATCAGGATTGATTTAGTCCTTCATTCTGGGCATATCACAACCACATGGAATCCTAAGCCATACAGCAGAGCCGTCTTTAAAAAACCCTCCAATTTGGGGCCCCCATTTTCTCAGATTGTGGAACACACAAAGCATCGTTTTCTGAATTGTGGCCTTACCACACAAACTAAGAATCTAAAATTCTGACTTCAGTTATCCCTGGTAAGTTTCAGAATTTTAAGTAGAGAATTCAATCGAAACATTTAGTTCATCTTTTAACTTATAATGTTATATGTCTTTTTCATGTAACATCCTTTTATGTTTCGATGCTTCCAGAGTTCTCCCTATGAATAAATAGGTCACTTTGTTTAGGAAATTTACTATTTGAGTGTCGTTTTCTGAAACTCTAGTACAATTAGCCTTCTGTTTAATTTGTTCCTAAAAATGGGAAAAGGAGACATTAAGTAAGCTTCAAAGCCAGGACACCCAATGGGAATTCCTGCGTTGTGCACGGGAGTTGGCTGGCCCCTCAGCATCGGCCTGCTCTCTTTAAGGGCCTTAACTGTTATTATTGTGACCCATAGCTTTGGTCGAATAATAAAGAATGGAAGAAGTCTCGTGAGCCCACAAAGCAATGTCACATGCAACACAGTGTCTGAGGAAGGCAAGTGGAGGTGGAAGCAAGGGGTCACAGCAAAGGTCACTGGAATACAAGGAACCGCTTTTGTGCAGGAGGCACAACCTGCTGTGTGATTGCCAAGATCTCTCTGAAGGGGAATCAACCAAATTTGTTCTCACGCTGAATGGAATGGAGAAGGTCCCCGTGGGCGTGCGGCCCGTCAGGTGACTGGGTCGCTGTGAGACACAGGAGCCCACTTAGCCCAGACCCGAGCTAAAACCCATTAAAAGAATAAAAACACAGCACTGCGGCCCTTTCTGCAGGCTTCCTT
>PVJC01043268.1:0-14598 GCA_004026665.1 Murina feae
CGCCTCCGTACCTCTGTACTTTGCTTCCGCTGCTGCTCTGAGTCTCAGACTCTTCTCTGGTTGTAGGATTTTCACTCAGCCAGCCGTCCTGTGGGTGCGAGTGGTGTCCGTGTGTTCTTTTCGTGGTTTTTCTGAAATAGTTGTTCACAGCTGCATATACGGTGTCTACCCTATGCCGCCATCTTGTTTCTCCTCCTATAGTCATTTTTTATTGAAGAGAAACATTTGAACCAACATAACTTGGAAGTCTTTATAATTAACTAAACTCATCATATTTTAAGTTATTATTTGAAGGAATATTGAAAGACACTAAATCTTTAAAATTTGTTAATATTAGTAATATGTTTTTATTAATATATATGAAAAATTATTTAAAACTTTAAATATTTCTGAAAATAAGTAATTTTGCCAGAGAATCTAGTATCCTAGTTTCTGTCTTCTACGACAAAAATTTTTTCAAATATTCTAATGGAAATATTTAGGGTCTTACCTCCTTTTGTTTCCCTTTGAACATTTGTTTGAACAAAAGCAAAGGGCCTCATAAAGGGTCATGACATATGCAGCTTATTTAAATGGTTCAGGAATAGATGTGTGTATGTGTGCATGGGTGTAAGTACATGAAAGGAGAGACAAAGCAAATGTGGCAAATGTTAAAAATTGGTGAATCTGGGTAAAGGGTGTATGAGTATTCTGTTTTACCCGTGAAACTTTTCTAAAGTTCAGAGGGCAGGGCGGGAGGGGAGGGAATGCAGAGGGTTTAAGTAAGCTACAAATTACATGATCATAATGCATCTACCTGGTTATGAAACTTTTAATAACATTAACATTTGCTGTTTATAACTATTACAGACTTGGCAGTGTCATAACAAAACAGCCAATGATTTTGTCTTCATTAGTTCCTCCTCTCTAATAGCTACAGCTGGTCTTTCAACTGACAATAGGTAAGGTATTATAACTGAAATTGAAGTGCGTATGAAATAGCTGAGCTTTATTTCTAATTACTTTATCTTTACATCTCAAGAATGTTTTTATAATCATGCCTTTAAATATCTACACCTATAAAAGAGTAACATGCAAATTGGTGTCATTCCACTACACCCACCAGCCAATCAGAGTGATATGCAAATAAACTCAACAAAGATGGCAGTTAATTTGCATACGCAGGCGCTTTGCAAAGACTGAAAACAGCATAGAAGGAAGCCAAGTGCTGCATAAGGGAGTGAAGCAGAGGAGAAGGGAACAGAGCTGAGGCAGCAGCAGAGACTAGAGATTAGGAGTGAGCCTAGGCAGCGGCAGAGACAGGAGGGAGCTGAGGCAGCTGAGAAGGGAGCAAAGCCCACCTTGGCGAGCTTCACTCCCTTCTCTGCTTCGCTCCGGCTCAGGAAGCCCTATTCTTGCAGGAATCTTCCTGCAGTGGGCCTCTAGTATTTATTATAAAATTCTTTCTTTGAGCATTTTAGTATTCTAATTGTAAATTTAAGAGTATTCTGGTGCCATTAAAAACAAATCCAGAAAGTGTAGGGTAAAGGGAGTTGAATATATGGTGATGAAAGAAGACTTCAATTTTGGGTGGTGAACACACAAATCATAGAATTGTATACTTGACACCTATATAATTTAAATAAGCAAGGTTGCTTCAATAAATTTAATAAAATTCATTTTTTTTAAAAAAAATCCATTCCTTTTGTATTGTTAATATTCTAATGTTAAGACTTGAGTGTAAGAATTGATTATTGGTGGAATGAATTTTTTTCCATATGATTCCCTGTGTTAAGAAAGCTTGAGGCAGCCCTAACCAGTTTGGCTCAGTGGATAGACTGTCCACGTGCAGACTGAAAGGGCCCAGGTTCGATTCCGGTCAAGGGCATGTACCTTGGTTGCGGGCACATCCCCAGTAGGAGGTGTGCAGGAGGCAGCTGATCCATGTTTCTCTCTCATCGATGTTTCTAGCTCTCTATCCCTCTCCCTTCCTCTTTGTAAAAAATCAATAAAATTTTTTAAAAAAAGAAGCTTGAGGCAAAAACAAAAAACACAGTTAGTTATTGGCCATGCTATTTAGTTAATACTCGCTGTAGCTCTATTAGATAGATCAGAGGTTTTTCAACATTTTTCATCTCATAGCATACATTAGCTAAGTATTAAAATTCTGCAGCACACCTAAAATGTATTAATTTTTGCCCTTCTGACAAAAAATAGGTATAGTTTTGATTGAATAAAAATTATTATTATCTACCATATTTGTTCCAAAGTGACTTTTTAAAAAAAAATCAGGTGTCTACACTTGTATGTAAGGATTTCTGTTATCAGTAGAAATAAATTTTCTTTGTACTCCAGAAAATTCAGTGTATCCTATTTGTGTATGGGAATCTGTTAGAGAATCAGTGACTATAAAAAGTAGCTTTCTTATTCAGACTTCTTATAGTAGTATTTGTAAACACATGTTAATATGAATTAATTTTATGAGTTAGTAGTTTTTAAATTTTGTTTAAAATTAATCATACATAAATATATTAGTTAATTGTATTTGGTGTGTTTATAAATTTAAGAACTTTCTGAGAGAGCAAGGTTTAAATGTTATCTTACTATATGAGACATACTTTTTATTCTGTTAACTTTGTGTCACTCAAGAGTAATCTTTTTTTTTTCCAGAAACATATGTTTGTGGGATACTCTTGTAGCTTCTGCCAATAGTTTAGTTCATGGTAAGTTTTGAAAGCATTTTATAAATATTGAAAGTGAAGAAGTTCATAAACTAAAAATTATTTTTAAATGAATATGTTTTTTTAAATGGCATATTTATTAGCCCATGAGGTTTATTTTGCCCTTGGTGGCACAGTTTAAAAGCAGAAATAATGCAGTATGCATAATTTACCTTTCACTATATCTTGATGAGGGACAGTAGAACAGATAATATAAAAATCATTTGTCTTTACTTTGGATCTGATGGTTATAAGTCATCATTGTGAACATCAATTACTGCATAACATTTTGTTCCCACTCAGCATTCCTATTTAACTAACATTGTACTGGAAGTCCTTACTAATGCAATAAGACAAAAGGAAATAAAAGGTGTACAGATTAGAACAGTAGGGAAAAAAATGTTTTTATTCACAGGTGAAACAATTATCTCTGTAGAAAATCCCTAAGAATCTACAAAAACCACTTCCAAGAACTAATGTGTGAGTATACCAGAGTACAGAATATATGATCAATACTAAAGTCAGTTGCTTTCCTATATACCAACAATTGGCATTTGAAATTTTAAAAATACTACCATTTATAAAATAATCCAAAATAATGAAATATTGAAGCATAAATCTAACAAAATATGTATAGCATCTATTGGAGAAAAATACATAAAAGGTAAAAGAAATCAAAGATCTAAATAAATAAATATTCCATATCCACAGATTTGAATACTCAACATTATTGTCAGCTCCAATGTCATAGATTCAATCCTATCTAATCAAAATCCCAGCAAGCCATTTTGCACATATCAACAAACTGGTTCTAAAGTTTGTGGGGAGAGGCAACAGATCTAGAATACTAAATACTGAAGAAAAACAAACTTGGAGGACTCACATTACCTGATCTTAGATCTTACTATAAAGCTTTAGTAATTAAGATATTGTGATATTGGTTTAAGAATAGACACATATCATAGAACAGGATACAGACATACCTCAGTGATGTTACGGGTTCAGTTTTGGACCACCACAATAAAGTGAATATTGCAATATAGGCATACATTATTTTATTGCTCTTCCCTTATTTGCGCTTCACAGATGTTGCATTTTTTACAAATTAAAGGCAAGATCTTCCACTAGCACAAAGATTACTACTTGCTTTATTGCTATATTATTTTTATTGCAGTGGTCTGGAACTCAACGGCAGTATCTCTGAGGTATGCCGGTAAAGTGAGTCACACAAGTTTTTTGGTTTCCCGTTGCCTATAAAAGTTATGATTACACTATACATACTGTAGTCTTTTTAATAACAATTGCTCTGTGGTATGTGATGCTGTTTGATAGCATTTTATCCACAGCTGAACCTGCTTCTGCTCAGTCAACTAAGTTCATGTAATATTCTAAATCCTTTATTGTCATTTCAACAATCTTCACAGCATTTCACCAGGAGTAGATTCCATCTGAAGACATCTTTCTTTGCTCATTGCCCCTGGCTGGTTTGGCTCGTGGACAGAGCGTCGGCCTAGGGACTGAAGGGTCCCAGATTTGATTCCAGTCAAGGGCACATGCACTATATTTGCTCTATACAGGGTTGCCACACGCAATACAGTGTCTGTGAAGTATAAGAAAATGAAACAATAAAGCAAGGTTGCCCAGAAATAAACTCAAACGTAAATAGTGGATTGATTGTTAATAAAGACACAAAGACAATTCAGTTGAGATTGTTTTTCAACAAATAGTGCTATAATAATTGGATGCTGATATGCAGAAAAATTAACCTCACCCTTTTCATGAAAATTAACTCAAAATGGATCATAGAGTTATACATAAAATACAAACTGCAAAATTCCTAGGACAAAATGTAGAAGAAAATCTAGGTTTGGTTTCTTGGGTTTGGTGATGACTTTTTAGATACAAAAGCCAAAAGCATAACCCATGAAAGAAATAATATGTTCAAGGTTTTTTAAGTCATTCACCTAACATTTGAATAGCAAGTCAGCATACGAAATGATGTTCAGCATTAATAGTTATCAGGGAAATGCAGATTCACCATAAGATACTACTATGTACACTGAAATGGCCAAAATTAAAGATACCAAGTGTTGGTGAGGATATGGAAAAACCGGAATACTCATGATTTGTTGATAGAGGTATGAAATGGCACAACCACTTTGGAAAACTGGTAGTTTCTAATAAAGTTAAACATACACTTAATATGACCCAGCGGTATATAGTCATAGAGAAGTGAAAACACATGTCCACAAAAAAAACATGTTCTAACATTTCACTTTGGCCAAAAGCCAGAAGTCTGTTTCTTATACTATTAAATGATTTTTACTTTTTTTTTTCAGCTTTTATTTGCCATGATAGTGGAGCCACTGTTTTAGCATATGCTCCAAAACATCAGCTACTAATATCATGTGGCAGAAAAGGTTTTACATGTGTCTTTGACCTTCAGCAGCGACAACAAAGGCAGCTTTTCCAGAGCCATGATTCTCCTGTTAAAGCCATTGCTATTGATCCAACTGAAGAGTACTTCGTTACAGGATCTGCTGAAGGCAGCATAAAGGTAAACAGTAAGGAATGCCACAATATCTACAAAAAGAAATCTTCAGAAACCTTAGGTCTTTAATCATAATTGATGATGTTAGTCTCTTTGTTAAACACACACACACACACACACACACACACACACACACAACTCCTTTGTAGTCAACCACGTTAATTGCTATTTAATAAATATTTTAACAAATGAAGTAATGATTAACTTGAAAATTGTCTATTTTTCAGATATGCTTAATTAATGCATATAAAAGAACTAGATTTTTTCATGGGTATAAATACATTTCAGATGTTAAAATTAATCTTGACTGCATGTTAAGCATTACTGAATTCTATTTCAGGTACCACAAAATACACTGACATATTTTCCTATGCCATTTTTATTTATTTATTTATAATTTAGCATGCAGCTACTCAGTGCCTGATTCAATAATTCTAAATGTACCTAGATAAGTTCTGCCTATAACAGTCCTTCTCAAACCCCACTATGTTTAAAACCTAGGGTTTTCTTTTAAATGTTAAGCAGCTTATTAAAAATGTACCCTATCCAAAAATTATGTTGTTAGGTCCCACCCCAAAAATACTTAATAAGTCCAAGGTTCAGAAACGTGCATTTTTATAACACATACCTAGTGGTTTTGATGGAACGTCCTCTGGCCACACTTAGAAACATCTGCAGAAATAAGTTAGTATAGACTTGTCCCTAAATTATTCTAATGGTCAGCAATCTACTTGGAGAGTTTGATTTCTTAGAATCCATTAATTTAAATGCTGGAGAGTCTATTTAGTGCAAATAAATTGGATTACTTTGTTAAAACTGGCATATTATTTTTAAAATTCTTTGCAAGAAAAAATTATGTTTGAAATGCCCTCAGCTTAGGCAGTTTATACTGTATTTTAGATTAGTTCTTTAGTTTGTACTCAGTTTTATTATCTAAGTGGGCGGGGGAAGATTTGAAAGTAAACAGTGTAGTATATTCAGAAGTCACAGTTTAACAAGTATGTCTAGAATGGTAGAAATTAATTTATTTCTTCAAGAAAAGTAAGATTTTTGTTAATGAGATCTAAAAATGAGTTAAATAAATAAATAAATAAATAAATAAATAAATAAATAAATAAATTGGTTTCCCTAAATTTAAAACAATGCCCTGAAAGCATTTAGGATCCACATAAGTGAAGATGCTTATAAATTAGTTTAGGGACAGACACATTTAATTGGAAAGAGATGAAAATAGAAAGTTTCTATTTAGTAAATTAATTATTCTGAAGTTATAATAATTAACCTTATCTTACAGTTGGAACATAGATTTGCCCTATCTGAGACCTCTAGGTACCTAGTGCTTTTCAGTGGTTCTGATCCCCTGAGGGTATTTTACATTACAGAGACGAGAGTACTTCACTATAGAACTACATAGCAAAAGCTTTGCTGAGAGAGAGGAAATTTTGATGGTAGTCCCTATAATATTGCAAGTTTTTGTAGCATTGTACACTTAACATCCTGTATCAAAGTTTTCTCATCTCCAATGCAGGGTTAAAAATACCTCTCTTACTGGATGATTATAAAGAATGTAATAATATCAAAGTGAGTTACATCCTATTCACAACTTAGGCCTATACAGGCTTTCCTCCATCTTTGTTTTAGAAATTCCTTATTTGCACAGGAAGATAGGCCTACATATTATTCTTGCACTTTTTAGGTAATCATCAACCCCAAGTTTTATTTTTTTCTTAATGTCTTTCAGATTTGGAATCTCTCTACCTTTAGTCTTCTTCACACTTTTATCAGTGAGCATGCTCGGCAGTCCATTTTCAGAAATATCGGAACCGGAGTGATGCAAATTGAGACAGGGCCAGCAAATCACATTTTTTCATGTGGAGCTGATGGAACAATGAAAATGAGGATACTGCCGGATCAGTTTAGCCCATTAAATGAAGTACTGAAACATGATGTGAAATTTATGTTGTAACATTTTGACAATAAGATCTATAATTTAGTACCTATTCCATAGAAGTGGCCAACACATATAATGTACATTGATGACTCTCAATGCCACAAATAAGCTAATGCTTTCTTGTTTCCATATTTATTTTATGGAGCTTTGCCCTTGATGCACTGATGCCTTAAAAATTAACAAGGTCATTCAGAATTAGACTCTGTTGCCCAAACTAGAATATATAAGTAATGCTTTAATATTACATATTTATAGTGTGTTATAGTAAGGATGTCACAGTGTCAAATGAATTTTGTTTTCTTATGGTTGATAAAGTCTTCTGCAGATACTTCTGCATGAATTTCTTCCACAGTAAAAATACCTTTTATATAAAGGCAGTTGCATATCCACCATCATTTAATTTACCATGCTCTCAGTTCCTTTTTCAAACTTCTACATCTCAAACTCCTCTTCTCTTAGCTGATGATAGATTGATACTGAGTAAGAATTAAAAAAATAATGTACATCTCCATTAAAACTGTTATTGGGACTTAAGTGATAATTGAGCCAAGTGGCTCATTTTGTAAGTTTTGAAGTTTCCCTACTGGAGCCCAAGTGTGTGTGTGTGTGTGTGTGTGTGTGTGTGTGTGTGTGTGTGTGTGTGTGTGTGTAATATTCCTTGCACATCTTATTTGAATTTGCTTTGTGTATATATGAGAAAACTACAAGTCTTTTCATGTGTTTTTGCGCCATAATTACTACTACTACCAGAATAACAACTTTTTTTTTGCAGCTATTTGTTTTCATGTTCTTTCAAAAACATGTTTTGAATTCCCATCGAGTTTTCACATAAATTTCAGGAAGACTCCCAGAATTATTATTTTAAAGATTACATTGAGTCAAATATGTCTTAGCAGGCAATAACAATTCTGTGTTAGTAAATATGAGACACTTAAAAGTAAGTTTATAAATTTATCAAAGGATTTTTTGAGCATCAAACATTTTATTTAAATTTTATTTTTTAGGTGCTTTTAGTCTCAAAGGTTGTGAAAACCTTATAGCAGTGTTTTTAAAAACAAATGTGAAAACAGTCAAATTAAATAGATAGTATTTACAAGTGTAAAATACCTGCCAGATATACCATTAATAGAAAATAAACTGAACCTTATATTTTATTATTTTTGCCAAAATATATTATTTTATTATAAAATATGACCAAAATATTAAAAATGCAGTGCTTTTAACTTAGATGTGCTAACCCTATTTCTCTCTGTTTTGCTATACCTTTTCTGATTCAGAATTATAGAAAACTTGATAAATACTTGATTTTAACCAAGGAAAGAAGCAGTTGGAACTAAGTGTTTGAGGGACAATTATATGCTATTGAGTTTAAATATATTTTGTTAATAGGGACTATAAGAACATTTTTATGTAGCAAAGTATGAACAGCTGTTATCTTGGAAATTAAAAAGTGAAATAAAAGATATGAAGGGCTGGTAAAATGAATTTTGTAATATCCTCAGGATACTTTTATCTTAAAAGTATATTGTTAAAGATTTTGTAAATTGTATTCATAATTTTAAATGTGTTGAGCAAGTTGTGGTGAAAATACTGTCATTATGTAGAAAGTTTATGTGCACATAATAACCTGTACCATAAATTGTGCAGTAACAACATGTGACTATTGCCATGGAGGAATCTATGACAGCATTGCAAACAATACCATTGTTTGATGTAGTTAAGCTTAAATTATTTTTCAGTAATTTCTTCACAAATCAAGATTCAAAAGGCTTTAAACACTTTTAATAAGAAAAAAATTTATTATTATGCTTAGAAAAAGGCATTGTGGGTGAACTATTATGCATTTTAATTGAGGGTTTATATGAATAATAAATTATGTAAGCCCATATGTAATTACATCCAGAGTCATAATATTTTAAATAAATAATCATGCGGTGACTTTTTTTTAGCATGCTATTGTTTTAAGTAATATTTATGAAACTTTAGTTGACTTAAAGTATATGTCACATTTTAAAATAGAAAATTTCTGTATTTGAATTTGGTTAATGTAGGAAGGATTGAATACTTTTCCCAGTATTCCTGTTCTTCCTTTTCTACATCCTTTTAATAGGTAAGCATTACTCAAAAAAGATGAGAATTGAAATAGGAATGCATATCTAAGTATAAAATGATGACATATATGTAAAATTTCATTCACATTAATGAGGTGAATACATCAAAATACAATTTTTTTAGTTGTGCATTTTCTGAGAATGTGGCTTTATAATGATGGGACAATTCACAACATTTTAAGCCTCGTTTTCTGAAATGTAGGTAGTTGCTTATGTAGAATCATGCGACAGTCAATGCCATCCTCCTTTCTTGCTCTCAGTCTTGCCCAAATTCATTGCTTTTTTTTTAATTACTTAAAAAAAATAACATTATGGAAATTTCTCACACTAGTCTCAACAATCAACACATACAAAGGTATACTCACTGAAAATCCATATACAATCTTACAGGTATGATCTTACTAAACAAAATTTAAATCTCATATGGCAGGGAGCAACAGCCAAAGTTAAAAGAACAGGTGCTAGAAGAAATATTTGTATAGTAACTGAAAAAAATATTAATGTCTCTGTATATAAAGAGAACTTTAAAGTGATAGGCAGATTATTGGAGAAATTAGCAAATAACTCACAGAATAGGACATTGAAAAAACAAGAATGAAGTATGGTTAAAGAAATGTTTCTATCAGATCGGTTTAAAGTCAAGAGAGTGACGTCAATATTGGTGAAGATGTAAGGAGATGGGCACACTAAAACATTGCTGGCAGAACTAAACTGCTACAGTTAACCTAAACATATTGAGCAATCCTACTTTTGAGAAATTATCCTATAAAGATAAAAGCACCCTTGCACAAAAATATATGTACACAGTGTGTATTGAAATACCTGTTGGAGGGAAAAAACTAGAAATCGAAATGTTAATTAGTAAATAAGTGCTTGAACAAATTGTGGCACATTCATACAATGGAATATTCTCTCAATACTAAAAGAATGTTAAATTTGTATCTGCTAATCTGAAAAGAGGTTGGTGAGAAAAATTGCAAAGTCAAATGTGCAATATCCCATATTTGGGGCAGTTTAGTTCTGTATAGGTTTAGAGACAGAACTATGTATGAAAGAATACTCACAAAACAAAACTTTTAACATAGGAGTAGGGAAGAAGGAGGTAATATTTTTCCAACTCCTTTAAACCCCACTCACTGACATGATACCAGAGACTGTTGTGTTGGTGAAAAAAAAGCTGTAATTTTAATAGGACTAAACTGGGGGAGCTGCTCTGTTGAGTAAAGTCAAGAGTCCTTTTTGTGTATTGCTGGGATATTTTTGATGCTTGACGTTACCTATGTAAGAAAGGATACCATTTGGAGTACTTGGAAAAAGTTTAACATAGATTACTTAAATGTACCTGTCAGTCTTTTAGAAGTGTGTGTAGTTTTGCTACAGTAACTTTCAAAGATAAATCTGTTTTTGAGTTTTTCATAATTTTCCTCCCCTTTTGCTTGCTTAGTATTTTTCTGTATGTATATGGCCTGACACTCAGGGAGCAAATGCAGGTAGAGTGTCACATTGTTTCACAAGGCTTATTGGGAAAAAAATTACTTTTGTCCTTCCACTGCAAATACAAGATGGGTGGTACAAACAATTGGTGTGACAACCTATTTCTTTCCGCAGTGCAAATGCTTTACTCATACATAGCTGATGGCCTACTCAGTGTTAGTACAGGTATGATCTATGTAACAGAATTTAAGCAGTACAGTGCATCGACCTGGGATATGTGTTAAGTAAATAAGCTTTTAAAACTGCATTCTCCCCACATGCAAAACACTCCCCAAAACTCCAGTATTTTCATTCTAATCCATCAGGGTCAGACTTAAGCCCCAGGTTTCCCTCATCTAAGTCAGGTTCAGGTGTGTATGTGGTACCTTGAATGAGATTCCTTAATATAGTCTAAAGACCTCTGAACTAGTGGGAAGTTCTGTGCCTTCCACACACCAAGCATACAGTGATGAGGCAGAGATAAGGTGGCTCCGATTCCTAAAGAGGGAAAACAAGAGTCACATAGTAGTAGTCCCTGGTCTACAGAGATTCTGACATTTAGCTGGGCACATGTCAGCAGTTCCTCGAGTAATCCATTTCCCTGGAATAATTCCCTTAAAGTGGTAGCTCTGTCCACTGGGTTGTTTTTTCCTACTTCTGAGTCATTCTTCCTTTTCCATGTATTTAACTGAGTACTGTTCTCAGCCCATTTCCTCACCAGAGAAGTTTGAAGATTCAAAGGCCTTTATATTTGTGCTATCCCTCCCCCTGTGGTTCAATCTAGAAAAATTGCTTTTAAAAACGGGGGGTTTCATACACATTAAATTTTAATCCACTCATGAGACAAAGCCTACACCCATATGTTTTTCTGAGACAGGCTCTTCTCTACCTTGGGCCACCTATGAGGTTGCTATGGTGTACAGATTTTTAGAAATTTTACTTTCTCACAAAAGAGGTCTACAGGTCACCCCTGAGATCTTAACAAAAGGATTTTTTTTTAAAATATATATTTTACTGACTTTTTACAGAGAGGAAGGGAGAGGGATAGAGAGGTAGAAATATCAATGAGAGAGAAACATGGATCAGCTGCCTCCTGCACACCCCGCCTCCCCCCCACTGGGGATATGCCCGCAACTAAGGTACATGCCCTTGACCGGAATTGAACCTGGGACCTTTCAGTCCGCAGGCCATCATTCTATCCACTGAGCCAAACCGGTTAGGGCTTAACAAAAGGATTTATAACCACAATCTTGCCTGTGTCTTGACTCTGAGACCATTGTTAATCCAGAGTATTGAATAAATTTTCAAAAAATTCATGAGACCATTGTTAGGTAGAAGGAGAACAGGACCTATGTGTGCACACAGAAAACTATACATAGAAGTAAGTAGCACACCAACTCTTGATGCTTGATGAGAATATTGATAGAGGAAAAGAAGTGAGGCTGTTCGAGAACAAGGGACTCAGAACCCAGTAGGTGAGTGATGTGCTCCCAGTGTTTCACAACTAAGGTGGGAGCCTCGTTAAAAATCAAGTAAACTGGAGAACCAAGATGGCAGCATAAGGTATATACCTGTACATGCTGCCCCCCACAACCACATTAAAACTACAACTAAAAGACAAGATGGCCATCATTCAGAACCAGGGGAAAGCTGTCGAAATGAGTGGAAGTTCTACAACTAGAAGGAATGAAAAACATGCATTGAGACTGGATAGAAGGTGTGGAGGTGCTTGAAACGGCAGCACCTGGGTGCGAGTTTTTTTTCAATCAAGTGACTGCACTGAACTTGTTTCCGGCAAGACTCTGGAGACCCAGACTTCACAAGGAGAAACTGGGCTGTCTGGCATCGGGTTGGAAAGCAAGGGTGGGTTTCTCCCAGAGTGCTCGCAGGGATCATTGTTACTGCAGGGGTGCAGGACTCTGAGACACAGAGATGGCTATGGTCAGCCATCACTGTTTGCTGTGCCCTTGTGATTCTCTGAGACCCTGCCCCAACCAATTTACAACCCCACCCAAGCTGTGTGCAATGGTGCAAATGAATTGCTTGCCTGCCTGCAGCCTAACCTAATAAACCACCTGGATCAAAGAGCGCCAAAAGTTCCAAACGCCAAACAAAGAGGAGAAATCTGTAGATCTCGCTGTAGCTCCTGCTGGGTGGACTCACATAGCAGTTGACTTTGCACCTCCTTGGAGATCCAGAAGCCAGTGTACCCAGTGGTCAGATACCAGATTTCAACTCCTCACATCCATAATGGACACACTCAAGAGGCAGACTCAGTGAGCACCAAAGCCCCACTGAAGCAAGCCCTGTTCCATAAGGGTGTCTCCTGCACAGCAGTTCTTCCACGCAGTCAATTGGCCTGGAGGTCATATCCTCCCACTGATACCAACAGCAATCAAGGCTTAACTACAACAAGACTCTGCACCCAGCCCACAAAGGGATACATTAAGAGTGTCCACCTCAGGTGATTGGGGAGACTGAGCCACTGGGCCCAAGAGGACACCTACCACACAAAGCCACTATCAACACAGGGAAGCAGCCAAAACGCAGACACAAAGAAACAGGCCACAAATGAAAGAAAAGGAGGAAAGCAAACTACTGGATATAGAGTTCAAAACCACAGTTATAAGGCTACTCAAGAATCTTCTACAAACCTTCAAGGAACTCAGTGAGACCTTCAAGGATCTTAATGAGAATACCAAAAAAATGGAAAAGGGCCAGTCAGAAATTAAGCATACACTGACTGAAATAATAATATACAGAGATCCAACAGCAGACTAGAGGATCCCAAGAATCCAGTCAAAGATTTGAAATAGAGGAAGCAAAAAACACCCATGCTGAAAAGAAAAAAGAAAAAAGAATCCAAAAATATGAAGATAGTGTAAGGAGCCTCTGGGACAACTTCAAACGTATCAACATCAGAATTATAGGGGTGCCAGAAAAAGAGAGAGAGCAAGATATTGAAAGCCTATTAGAAGAAATAATGACAGAAAACTTCCCCTACCTGGTGAAAGAAATAGACTTACAAGTCTAGGAAGCACAGAGAACCCCAAATAAGAGGAATCTAAAGAGGACCCCACCAAGATACATCATAATTAAAAAGACAAAGAGAGAATCTTAAAAGCAAGAGAAAAACAGTTAGTTACCTACAAGGGAGAGCCCCTATGACTCTGAGCTGATTTCTCAACAAAAACCATGCAGGCCAAAAGGAAGTGACAAGAAATACTCCAAGTGATGAATAGCAAGAACCTACAACTAAGATTACCCAGCAAAGCTATCATTTAGAATTGAAGGTCAGATAAAGAGCTTCACAGACAAGAAAAAGCTAAAGGAGTTCATCACCACGGAACCAGGATTATATGAAACTAGGGGCCTGGTGCACAAAAATTTGTGCACTCGGAGTGGAGGGAGTCCCTCAGCCCGGCCTGTGCCCTCTCACAGTCTGGGACCCCTCAGTGGATGTCCTATGATGGCCCCAGTCTGCCAGGCGCCTTGTGTGTGTATGTGTGTGTGTGTGTCACCACTGGAGACCTGTCCCCAGCCGCATCTGAGGCTCGGAGCAGTCCTCCTGTGTGTGTCTACCTGCTGGGGTCCTGTCCCCAGGCACACCATCAAGGCTTGGAGCAGGCACCCCCTCTATGTTGATCTCTCAGACTCTTGCCCTCCCCTGCATGTTGTTCTCTTTTTTGATCTGTGGCCAGGGCTGGGTGCTGCCTGCCTCCCAAGCTTGCCTACTGCCCATCTTCCTCCAGCCACCAGAAAGCAGGGAAAACCCTGCCTCGTGGTCAGGCCAGCCTTTTCCTGCTCCCTGAT
>PVJC01043269.1:0-14619 GCA_004026665.1 Murina feae
TGACTAGGTTGTAGGTTTGACTCCCAATGGGGGCATGCAGGAGGCAGCCAATGGATTTTTCTCTCTTGAATCAATGTCTCTATCTCACTCTCTCGCTCTTAAATCAATAAAATATATATTTTAAAAATAATTAAATAAATAAACCTCTATAATATGAAATTACGAATCACAAGTTACTTTTTACATGTATGTATATATATGAGTTTTTATATCCTTTGAGTCCTAAGTAAGATTCTAATAATAATTATCAATTTTAATTTCTTAAAGAAAATTTTTGTACTTGTGTGACTAAAATATGGGCTATTCCTATATATGGTTTTGAAGTTAATATCCTGAAAATGGAGGTTACCAATGCAATTCAATCTTATTTCTTTTAAACTTCAATATCTGTAAAACTAAAGTTTTTACTATTTCACAAATGTCTTCCTTTGCAGAGGAATGAACCCATTCCAGACTAATTTGGTTTGAATAATATTTTTACTTTTAAAATCATTGCTGCTTTATTTATGGCTAATTTTTTTATTGCTGGTATATTTTTCTCATTGGTGTTTGGGAATATATTATTCGATAATTTGTAAATTTCTGTTTCTTAAATAAATCTGGTTTCATCATGGTGAGTTTTATATTCAGTCTCCACAGCGATAAATTAAAATAGTTAAGTTTATTGTTTGACAAACTATTTTAAGTGGTTAATCTTTCACTATTGGGGGCAAATTAATATCTCTTTTATTCTATTACCTCTTATTTTGAAAAGCTTACATTTATCTCAAATATTGGTCATTTAGGAGGTCAAAATTTGACCCATACTTAGATATCAAATTGGTAAATTATTTTCACATTGTTTTACAAATAAACAAAGCTTTTAGCATGTCTGCTGTAAATCAAATATTTCATGATTTCCTCACATGTCACAATAAATCTTGAGACTCAAGTCAAAAGCATCGTTTTTACTACCTTTTCATTATATTGAACTCTATTTTGAAAACTATCTAAATTTTATTCATCACTTATTATAGAGAAATACTCAGTCCTTAATCTTAGTGCATTAAAAATTAATGGAGATGAGGACAATAGCATTGACTAGCCACTAATGTGTATATAACATACTGGCCACCAAAGTGATATTTTCTTGTGTAAATTCTTAACTTTAGATTCATTCTCAGCCAGGGGTGCAAATGGGGAATACAAATGGATTTGTATCTGATGTCCAAAACTTTCTCTTTTTCATGCCTCAATATTGATGTTGAAAGTAGTGAGGCAAAACTCCATGCTGGTCAAAAAGAGTGGAAACTAATGCAACAGCATTAGGGATCCAGAAATATTGACACCATTATTATGAGCATTTGTGAGCACAAAATTGACTTTATGCATTAGTCTGATAGTGTGCTGGTGTGATTTCAAATACTGAAAAATACTTCCCATGGTTAGGTGGAGTAAGAGTTTTTTACCCCCAAAGGTAAAGAAGACTGAGGAAGGCTAAATAATGGCCTGGTTCCAGGGTAACTGCTAAGCTTTGGAAGTAAATACGTATTGTTCTGAATGGAGGAGGAATATTCTGTGGTGGGTGGGATGTAGAACGGAACATCTATATGGAGTTCAAACCTGTACAGAGCCCAGCTGTTTCCAGAAGATATAGCCAGGGGCCTAACAGAGGCCTGGGGAATGAAACTTGACAAGAACAGGATTCTTGACAAGAACAGGATTCTTGACAAGGGCCAGAGGCTTCCTCTTTTACCAAGCTTCTGGGGAAATATTAAGGAAAAGAGAAGCAAAGGCAACAATGGCTTGCAAAAATTTATGAGATTATTCCTAATAGTGGAGGATATTTGATGAATATCAGAATTGTAAGGAATTATGAGATATTTTCAAATCTACACATATGCACCAATGTACACATTACATATAATTATGTTTGCACATTAGTTAAATATAGCAGTGACCAGCCTGCAATCAGCTCTCAGCCCCTCACCCAGGCTGGCCACACCCCTGTGGGTTGAGGGTTCCCACTGGGGGGCTTGGCCATCCTGCAAACTGCCATCAGCCCCACACCGAAGCTGGCCAGCCACGCCAGCAGGTGGACATACCCTGAGGGGTCTCATCTGTGAGAGGGCACAGGCTGGGCTAAGAAAGCCCCTCAGTGCACAAATTTTTGTGCACTGGGCCCCTAGTAGGATATAAATAGCAATATTATTTCTGTGGGACAAGCATGGGTCTAAGCCTAGTTTTCTCAGGTACTACTTAGCCTCAAGATTGGAGACATTTAGTAACTGATTACCCTAGACACATAAAATAATTGTCTTTGCTTAATTCAAGTTGCCTGACCTCTGGTTCTGTTATGGAGTAAATTATTAAAAGAAATTCAAGTTCATGGTAGAGTTCCAATTGGATGAAAGAAATCACTCTGGTCCATGGGTGTGGAAGTACTGCAGTCCTGTGAATACTGGCTGGAACTTGGAGTGCACTGATGTCATGCATAGGTCATGGAACACTGCTGAAGCCATAGCGATGATTTGCATCATAACTGTCCTGGTGGTGTCTTAGGCACTGGTCAGAGCAGTGGCTTGGTGAGAGAGAAGGTGTTTCAAGTGACTTGTTATTAACTGTAATTTGTTTATATTAATTGTTCTTGTTATAGTTTTATTCTTTATCATCAACCTATATTCTGGGAGTAGAGTTTGGAGGAGAAAAGTGCCTGATTTGAGTGACTTTCTACAGAGTTGAACCATGAAACACAAACAAAAAACAAAACATCTAGAAAGTGAGTATTTCATCAAAACGGCAAGGATTTCAAGAGGTATGTGTTAAGCACATCCTTGGGTCATAGGATAACCAGGTACTGTTTTCTAAAGAGAGAGAATTCCTAGTTTTAATGAGGAAGGGAGGGAGAGAGAGATATATATGTGGGGAGAGAGTGAGAGAGGGATAGGAAGGAAGGGAAAGGAGGAGAGATGAAGGCAGGGATGGGAGTGGGAGAAAGAGGGAGGCACAGAGAAAGAGAGAGAAGGAGGAGGGTAGAGGGGAAGGAGGGGAAGGGAGGGGAAGGCAACAAACTTTGAACACTTTAAATTGGTTGTGTAGAGATTAGAGTATAATGTCAGAAAGAATTTATTTACCCAGGGGTAAAGATGAATCGTTTTGTTAGGCTATGAAGATGTAAATGTGGGATTCCTATGTGAAATGTAAGAAAAAAATGGGACACACATACGCACACACACAACACCTTTTAACAATGATGGTTTAATTTAAGAGATATTTTGGCTCTTTATGGAAAAATAAAAAACTGAAACAGTTTGGTTACTATGGAGACAAAGTAAACAAGCAACCACTATGAGGAAGAACCTTGCTCTGGTGGGAGAAAGACAGAATGGAGCCAACCCCAAAGTTCCAATAGTAACTGCCATTCCTAAAGGGGACTGATATTTCTAACTTGTTAGGGATTTCTGCATCCTCCAATGAACATTTGGAAAAGGCTGAATTCAACTCACTTTCAAAAAACAATAGTGCATATTATGGGTTTTATCGAACATAAATTATGAGACATGGAAAAATACAATCAATCCTATTCACATATACACACATACAGAAGATTGCACACATATAGAACATAAATAATCCAGGGGAAAAATAGATTATTAACCTGACATAATTTTCCACTAATTATGTAGCAGGTCCAACTATTTTTGCCTCTCAAAAACACATATCTCTACTTCATCAGAGTAGACTAGTCTTCATTGACTAATAAACAAATGGATATACTTCTTGTTTATATGAAAAACTAGGGGCCTGGTGCATAAAATTTATGAACTGGGAGGGGGGGGGTCCTCACTGCAGCCTGCCCCCTCTCACATATTGGGAGTCTTCAGGGGGTGTCAAACTGAAGGCTTAGGCCTGTACCCTGATCCCCTTGTAGAGTGGGCCTAAGCCACAGTCTGGCCTCCCTTTGTGGGAGGCGATCAGGCTAATCAGGGGAAGCCACCAGCCCCATCACCCTGCTGCTACAGCCATTGCCAGTCACCGCAGCCACCAAGGTGTTTTCATCAACATAGACTCCAGAACCTTCACCATGAAGAAATGACAACTTTCTTTACGTATTTCAAGTTGTGTTTTTCACAGAATATGACATTTCTTTCTTTCCTTTTTGTATCCTCACCTGAGGATATGGTTCCATTGATTTGTAGAGAATGTGGAAGAGAAGGAAAAAACAGAGAGAAAGCATCAAAGTGAGAGGAACACTTTGATTGGTTGCCTCCTGCATATGCCCTGACCTAGGTCCTGGTCAGGGAGGAGCCTGCAGCCTAGGTACATGCCCTTGGTCAGAATTGAACCCAGACCCTGAATTCAGCAGCCTGGGGCATTATGCACTGAGCCAAACCAGCTAGGGCAGGATATGACATTTCTTTCTTTCTTTCTTTCTTTCTTTCTTTCTTTCTTTCTTTCTTTCTTTCTTTCTTTCTTTCTTTCTAAATATATTTTATTGATTTTTTACAGAGAGGGATAGAGAGTTAGAAACATTGATGAGAGAGAAACATTGATCAGCTGCCCCCTGCACATGACCCACTGGTAATGTGCCCGCAACCAAGGTACATGCCCTTGACTGGAATGAAACCTGGGGCCCTTGAGTCTGCAGGCTAAAGTTCCATCCACGGAGCCAAACAGGTCCGGGCAGGATATGACATTTCTGAACCCTCCAGGAGCCGATCTTCATTTTTTTTCTCCAGGAGTGTGGTGGAAAAACCCTAGATCACCTTTAGGGATTCTCATTACTCAAGTTACTAAAAATATTACTAGTGGCATACAGGGAGCTTAGCCAATGAGGAGAAAGAAAAGGTGTTTCCTCTGCAGTTCACTCCAATCACCAGCTCCACCTCTGCCCCTCCAATCCCAGCTCCACCCCTGCCCAGGCCTGTAACCTCTGGACAAGGCTGCAGACCTGGGCAGGAGACCCTTAGACCCCTGCTTTGCCAGCTCCACTGGTGCCCAGGCCCCTGTGATTATTAGCCTTGCCCCTGCCCAGCCCTGAGGTCTCCGGCACAGACCTTATGCCTGGGTTGGGCACTCTCACACGCCTCCAATCACGGGCTCTGCCCCTGCTTCATCCAATCACTGGCTCTGCTCTTGTCTATGCCTGAGTCCTCTGGTGAAGGTCTCTGGCTTGGGCAGAGCACCCCCAGCCCCCTCTGATTGCCTGTTCCATCCCTCAGGCCTCCTGCCTCCCCCATCACCTGCCTGGCTAATAGGCCTGATCACTTCAGTGGCAGGGCTGAACCAGACTGGGAGCCTCCATCTTTTGGCCATGGGGGAAGCCATCTTGTGGCCATGGAGGAGGCCATCTTGTGGCCATGGTGACAGCCATCTTGTGGCCATGGGGGCAGCCATCTTTGTCACGGAGTGATGCCTAATTTTCATATTACTCTTTTATTAGGTAGGATTAGCATATACAGTATATGCAGGCCACTAGGGAAAGTCTGTTCCATGAGATAATTCATGGGCCTGAGCTGATGTAAATTTGTTATCATTAACATGCAGCTTTCAAATAGAACTGCAGGGTACCAACATGCCAGTCAATTAGGAAAAAGGAGAGCGTGGTGGAAGGGGCATATGTTTCCACCTCCCTCACCATCCTCCCCCTCCCCTTCACATTCACGCCACCTTCTCTCTGGCCACTATAACACTGTTGTCTGTGTCTATGGGTCACTTATGTATTCTCCTTGGCTAATCCCTTTACTTTCTTTCATCCCATCTTCCCCCTTCTCTCCTCTGACAGCTGTCAGTCGGTTTCATGCATCCATACCTCTGTTTCTATTTTGCTTTCCAGTTTATTTTGTTCATTAGATACCACATGTAAGAGAGATCATATGCTATTTGTCTTTCTCTGACTGGCTTATTTCACTTAGCATAATAATATCCAGGTCCATCTCTGCTGTCAAAAATGGTAGGATTTCCTTCTTTTTTATGACCACATAGTATTTCATTGTGTAAATATCCAATAGATGGTTTTTTAATTAATCTTCTGCTGTCTTTTTCAAAACCCAGGTGTTTTTTTTCTTACACAATTTGTTTTTCACATCCTCACACTCTTTATTTCCTCACATTTTGCAAATACACTAATTCCACTAGTTTCAAAGGGAATATTCTCAGTAATAACATTCCATATCTAAACAACATAGTATGTAAAACACACACATACAAGTCCATCAGTATAGGAAAAGCAATGTACAAGCATAAATATGTGCTTATCTACCACAGAGATACAAAGTATATATACCACCCACAGTCACACAAAACTTATCTCATATTCATATTTTCAAACAACAAATCAGTCACACATTATTTAATCTTAACCCAGTTTTAACCAACAAATTAGGAACTTAAACATCAAGCACATTATATTCACTATACCATCCTGCTAAAATGTGAATAATACATTTACCAGAAACATTCATGAAAGATGATAATATCAAACAGTTAAAATATGAGCATTGAGCTTTGGTAACAATGAAACAGGAACAGTGATATGAGCACAATGAACAGATAACTTATTCAAAAATTACCTTTTTATATATCTCTCTATATATAGCTCAATATAGATGTCAATATAAATAGATAGATAGACATGCAGAATGGTTCATAAAACTCACACCCCATATTCCTTAATTGTACAATTTTTCATGAGAAAATTGAGTTGATATCCACATTTTAGTTCATGCATACTGTCTTTCAGGATACTTCTAAGAATATGATAATCCATACACATCACCAGAAATATCCCATACAAGATACCCAATCCCAGTGGCATCCACCAAACACAGTTTTAATAAGTGTGTACTTAGAGATTAGAGTCAATGGGATTTTAAATGGGAAAGCCATCTTAATTTGTATGAGAACAATTAGCATGTGTGGTAATAATACCTGACATGTAATGTTCAATTGACACAGAACCCACAAAATGCCTCATCTCAATGTTCTTTTTTATTCCATTGTCCAGGACCCTGTGACATTCCACCGAAGTTGCCTCAGACATTTGTGGAGGCCCCAGGCTATAGCCAGGCAGCGGGACAAAATACACCTTCCCCTGAATGCTTCACTCCTTTATTGTCACCATCGAAGCGTCCAGATCAGGATGAGGATGGTAAGGAATATGCAGAGGTGGGATCTGAGCTTGGTCAAGAGGTGCAGCTGAGTTGCTCAGCCCAGTCTCCACTAATTTCACTTTCCCATCAAAAACAGGAAAGGGATTCAGGGCACACAGACTAGTACTAAGGCTTCTGCAGAGGGACAAGTAGGGAGTGTGCCTTCAAGGACAGGGCAAGGTCGCGCAGCACACATTTCCAGCATAACAGCACCAGGACAGCTGTGGCTGAGGTAGTGGACAGTGCTAATATGTGTTTGCAAGTTTACTCAGAACCTGCCCCTCAGGTGAGCACAAATCGATATCCTCCTCACACACACACACATTTGGACTCCTACATACCAGGTAAGTCCCCATTTCTCCTTTTAACTTTTTCTTTCAAACACACAGGCCTTCATTCCACACCTGTCTTCCCATTCTCTAGTAGCATTACCTAAGTACACTCTTATCTTGATTCCTGTACACTCACACAATTACACACTAAATCTACAAATAATGTACATGCAATCACACAGATAATCTGTTTTAAATCTCACATTCTAGGACAAACACTTGAAAACTCACATGCCTTAAAGGAAATGAACTTTGATCTGTTATCTTTTTAATCCATAAGCCACTTCAGCCACCAAGACTTTTACTATTTCCTTTTACCAATATCAAAAACACTCATGGGATGTATCCCAGAACATTCAAACAACTCCACACAAACATACATACAATGCTATATCCTCATAATCATACCACATAAATTCCTCAGAGCATACCACACACATAGTTACACCATGTAAACACCTCGGGTGAGGCACACCACCACAGAGTTCTGAAGAATCACACATAGATACACTTTCACTCTACATTCCCTCACAGGGCATGGCCGTCTTACCTCCCACAGCCCTCACTCACACATTCTAGTTTTCTTATGTTTGAAACTTTCTTTTCTAGGATCCCATCAATTACAACAAAATGTTTCCTATCCTGAGGATCTTAATATGCCTGAGTCCCAATCGACACGGAAACGGAAGATCATAGAGGGGCATCTAGGAGGTTTGTATGGCAATGCCTGTTTAGTGGCACATGTAATTTCCATTCATTTTTCATTGTATAAATGTAATCTCATGGTTAGAACTACCTTCAAGGAAAATTGATAACTATAACATAGTTGTATGTCCAGGTAGAAAGGAGACAGCAGTCTGTTCTTTTTAAAAATAACCTTTTTTGTGCAAAGCCAGTCACCCATGACACATATTGACACAATGCATAGTTCTGTGTATTTAACATTTTCATGGGAACACTTTTACACTTTCCATGAAGAGAGGGCTGTGTACGTTCACTGAATGTATCACATAACAGATTCTTATTGTTTGTTTGTTTGTTTCTTTAATATATTGTATTGATTTTTTACAGAGAGGAAGGGAGAGGGATAGAGAGAAACATCGATGAGAGAGAAAGATCGATCAGCTGCCTCCTGCACACTCCCCATTAGGGATGTGCCCGCAACCAAGGTACATGCCCTTGACTGGAATCGAACCTGGGACCCTTGATTCCACAGGCCGACGCTCTATCCACTGAGCCAAACCGGTTACGGCTCTTATTGCTTGTGTAATGGACAGATAAATACACAGGTAACAAACATGGGCCACATCTGTATTATTTTTACTTAATTTTTCAGTAAAGTTGAATTTAAGAAAAGATACCTTGCAGCAGAGACACAAGGCAGTGACCCTGCTCCAACGCTGGAAAGCATGGAAGGCCTGTCTTGCGGACAAGCTGCACTCCATCCTTCGTAAAGTCGGGCTAACTGGTAAAGAGGGTCAACTGAATGGTACACAAAGGGGGTGGGATGTAGACAGAACCCTGAGGTGCACTGAGCGTTCTGTCCATTAGACAACACAAGTTTGCACAGTGCACAACCGCAAACACTTCTGCATCATCTTCAATGTGATCCGCAGGGGAAGGAATGCGTTCCCGGGAAAACACTGAAAGGACTAGAGCGAGTGCAAGGAGATCAGTGGAGAACAGTGTTCTGTTTGAGGAAATAATAGGAGAGGACAGAAAGGGATGAGGGTTTTATCAGAGAAAAATGGAAGAGTATGTTCCTATGAGTCAGACAAGGGCATGTTATGTTACAGTGAACGTGTGAAGCACTAATAACTTAAAACAGACACAAGTGGTAGGATACTCAAGACTGAACGTGAGGTAGAGTACGGAGATGCCCAGCTGAAGATCACATCGCATCCTTATATTTCATAGGCAAAGTTTTACATTTGCCTTATCAGTTGCATTGTACTCACTCTCCTCATCATTCATTACCTTATAGTCTTCCATGTGCATCTACTTTCTCCATAATCTCTTGTGGTTTGTACCATACAATGAGTTATAATTTCTCTGACTGCTAACACACTAGATGAGCATTCTTTGGTAAATTTCATTAAACAGAAGGGCACAATATATACTTTGTGTCTCGTTACTTTCTCTTCTCATTATATTTGTGTGATTTATTCACAATCCATGTGATGTTAGATTGCTCATTCTATATACCATTGCATATATATAGTTTCTTTATTCAGTATGCTTTTCTGAAGATTTGGGTTGCTGTGAGTCTGGGATAACTTAAAGAGCCGATGTTCTGAATATTCTATTACATGCTTTTTTCCATATGGACACATTTCTGTTTGGTGAATGCTTAAGAGTAGACTGCTAGGCCTGAGTTTCCATATTTTTAGCTTCTGCAAAACTCAGTTTTTCACACTATAAGTTCTAATGAAATATCGTATTATTACACAGTTTATTTATACACACTTCTCCTCACTCTCTGCCATCTTTGTCAAAGCCCAGGTGTTCTTTCTCTTATACATCTTGATTTCCACATCCTCACATTCTTTAACATTTCCTCACATTTTGCAAGTACACTAATTCCACCAATCTCACAGAGAATATTCTCAGTAATAACATACCCTACCTAAACTACATGACATGTTAAATACACAGAAAAATTCATGATAGGAAAATAAATCTACATGCATAAACACGTGTTGAACTAACACACAGACACAAAGTGCACATGCTGTCCGCATTCACACAAAACTCATCCCATATTCAGATTTGCAAACAACAAATCAATCACACATTATTCAATCTTAACCCAGTTTTAACCAACAAATTATGAACTTGAACACCAAGCACATTACACTCACTATATCATACAGTTAAAAATGGAAATAATATATTTACCAGACGCATTCATAAGACATGATGTGGGAAGCTGCCTATTGTCTTCACTAGCAGAGAGTTGTGGACTAGGAACCCGGAAGGCTGGTGACCCTTGAAGCCCTGGCAAAGGTCAGAGCTACGCACCCACTGTTTAGTCAAGACAACGGTAGCTGTAGCAACTTCCCCACCATGTAAATCCTTATTGATAAAATAGTCTGTGTGTTACTGGAACTTGCCTGCCTAAAGAATATGGCTGTATCCCAAACTCAATAAAAGTGATGAGCAAGGCCAGAGCAGTGTGTAGTGCTCCCCCTAGAGGTGGACTCCAGCCTGGCCCCCATTTCCCAAATTAATTCTTCTCTAGTCTCCCTTCATTTTGTGTGTGGCCTTCTCCAGAACCCAAGCTCTGAACAGGTATTGCGGGACATGAAAGGGGCTGCCACAACATGATGATAATTTTAAAGAGTTAAATAATGAGCAATGAGCTTTGTTAACAATGAAAAAAGAACAGTGACATAACAACCAGCAGTTAATTTCTTAAAAAATAAAAAATGTATCTTTTTACATCTCTACTTATAAGTCAATATAGATATCGATAAAATAGATACATATGCATGCAGAATGCTTCTTAAAATTTGTACCATATATCCCCTATTGGCGCAACCTTTGATGGGAAAATAGAGTTGGTATCCATGTTGTAGTTCCTGCATACTGTCCTTCGAGTGTGGTTCTAAGTGTATGATGATCCTTATAGATCACTAAAAAAATCACATACAAGACACCCACTCCCACTGTCATCCACCAAACTCACCATTTAATGTGTTTACTTATAGTTTGGAATAAATGGAATTTTAAATGGGAAAGTGTCCTTAATTTCAGTGGGAGTAATGTCATATGAAGTGATAATGCCTGACATATGATGTCCACGTGACATCATATGTAGTTTTTGAATTGATGCAGACCCCCCAAGATTCCTCATCTCAATGTTATTTTTTTATCCCATTCCCCAGGACTCTGGAACACTCAACAGGCTACTCCTCGGCCTGAGTCCCGTGTAGAGGCCCCTGGCTGTAGTTATGCAGCAGAAGAAAATACAGCTATTTCTGTTTCGTCACCATCCAAGCCTCCCCATCATGATGAAGATGGTAAGGAATGTACAAAAGTGGGACTTGGGGTTGGTCAAGACATGCAGTTCAGCTGCTTCGCCTAATCTCTACTTAGTTCACTTTCCCTTCAAAATCAGGAAAGGGCTCAGGGCAGATGATTAATACTAAGGCTTCTGCAGAGGGATCAGTAGGGAGTGTCCTTCCAGGACAGGGCAAGGTCCCTCAGCTCAAATTTCCAACAAAGCAGCAGTGGGACAGCTGTGGTTGTGGTAGCGGGTAGTGCTGACATGTGTATGGGAGTTAACTCAGAACTTTCCCTTCAATGAGCACAAACTTGGATCATCATACACTCATACATCTGTAGTCCTTCATATATGCTATTTCCCCAATTCTCCTTCTTTTCACTTGTTCTCTACTAGCATTACCTAGATACATACTTATCTTCATTCCTTCACACAATCACTTTCAGACTAATTCCATAAATAGCTCACATATCCATCACATATCCATAGATAACCTGTTTAGGTCAAACTCGAAAAGATGTTCATGCCCTGAAGGAAATTCATTTTCTTCTGCTGTGTCTCTAACCATATGGCATATCAGCTGTCAGTCCTTCAGACCTTCATGAGCTGAACATTCTGAGAGCTCATACACACCTCTCCTCATATTCTCAGTCTCACAATCTCATAGTAATACCACTCTTGCACTGCTCACATGTGCTATCATAACACATAACAAACATACACACACTCATTAGCTATTGCCTTTTAGCAACATCAAAAAGCATGTCCCAGATATTTCCCAGAATATAATACAACTACACAAGTACATACATATAATCCTACATCCTCATTCCCACATAGTTATACCATATAAATACCTCAGATAAGGCACACTGTACACAGAATTCTGACATGTCACATACAGGTATACTTTACTTCACCTGCTAACGCAGATCATGGCCATGTTAACTCCTACAGCTGTCACACACCCATTCTAATTTTTTATTTTTATGTTTGAAATTTTCTTTCCTAGGAATCAAGGAGAACCCTGTACCGAAGGACTTGGTGCAAAAGAAGACCTCCATTTATTTCGATTCAGCTAGTAATAAGGAGCCCTGTACGTCCTCAGTACAGGGAACAGATCAAACGCTCACGAAAATTTACTATACTCGTGTACAAATGAAAAGGGGTGTGGCTGTCTTGTGCCATACAAAGCAAGGTTGGGAGCCTCCCTCAAAAAAGATCAAAATGGAAGAAATGAGCTATGTTGAAGAGGTAGATAAAAATGTTCCCCTCTCTGAGCAATCTGGGGAAAATCCCCTAACTGACCCTGGGCCCAGTGTACACAGTCAAACCCAAGAGAAAAGGCAGAAGACTGACTGTGGCAAAAAACCTCCAACTCTGCATCGCAGGGTCTCGCCACGGAGGCCCCTGGACTGTGGGTTCAGGTGCATGGCTTGCTGCCATGTCTTCTCTAGTTTGGAGGCCCTTCAGGAGCATGTGGAGCACGGGGTCAGCGAGGGCTTCAGCTGCCATATGTTTCATCGAGCCATGGCTCGTTTCAAGTACAAAGAGCTTCAGAGGAGGAAGAGGCTCAGGAGGCGACATTAAGTTGCCAGAAGGAAAAACATTTTGACACCAAAACAAACTTGTACAACTAGACAGACTGTTGTTCAGCCCCTAAAGAGAGGAAGTGAGGCAGGTTAGACTCCACTGAGGGGCTTCATTCCCTTCGATAGACACAGCATCCAACATTTTTCTCATGTCTACCACCACCATCTCTGCGACCACACCACCAATCTGAGCAGACAGCCCCTTTTAATACTAAGACCGAGGGACCAGAAGGCAGACCACCATCCCAGATACTGCCTTACCCTCTCTCCTGCCTCTTCTATTATACCCATCCATATACCATCCATATACCTAAGCTTGATGCAAGAGTGTAGACACCACAGGATTTAATAGTACAGATTGTAATACCCCTCCCCTGCACTGACTCCACATTTCCATCAAATTGGTCTTTTTAAACAATTTTTTTAAATCCTTATTTAAATGAAGATACACCTTTTTAAAACATCTCCTAATAATATATTCACTTGCATGATTATTTGGCTGGAAGACAGATATTATTGAGAGAGAATAAGGTACTGAACAGATGGAACAAAAAGCAACCATAATCCACCCCTTACCTTTGATTGTGGACACACAGGGGCAAATTCACTTCTTATACATACATATCCATGGGGAAGGATGGAGCACAAAATGAATGGTTTCAAAGTATTCCGATGTGTATAATATACAGGTGTCTGAAGTGTCATAGTGAGCATTTAAGCTTAATAACTTTAGAAAGGTGAAAGCTACCAACTTGTGAAGAACAATTTGCATGTTTAGTTATTTGCATGTTTTTACACTTATTTAACTTCACTCATTTTCAAAGATCATTTTTATTTTTTGTGTCTCTGCCATATACAGAGGCTCACATACACACAAAAAAGAAAATTAAAAGAATCATTTAAAATTCACAAAACTATATAGAAGGGAAATTAAAATAGCTCCACTTTTACATAAAAATTTTACAATATAAAGCATTTATCCTTCTAAATTTATTAAATCTTAAAACTCCACTATGACATTTTGTACAACTGTATATATACACACATGATCTTGAAACTGTTCAATTCTCCATCCTTCCCCATGAAAATGCATGTATAAGAACTGTATCTGCACCTGTTTGTCCACAAGTTCAAAGAAGCTAAGAGAGAGATTATAGTTGCCGTTCGTTTAATCTGTTTAGTATTTTTTTTTCTTCTTCCATTGAAAAGAGCTCTGTTTTCTGGCCAAATATGTAGGTAAGTCATTACTTCTCTACCTGCATTCATCAATGGGGTTAGGGATAAACATCCAACCATGCTTGACCAATCTGTACTGATTGCTTGGAAAATTTAAACAGAAGAGGCAGAGATTGAGGGGTGGTGTCGAAGGTGGTGTGAGTTATCTTTTGTCTGCAACTCCAATTCCACTCGAGTTGCTTTAATTCCTCTCTAGTGAAAGACCTGGCTGTTTCAACTGTTACTTTAAGTCACCAAGGCTTCACATTAACTCTTCAATAAGTTCTTGATTTTCTTCCTCAATTAGCCTAAGCCCTTTACTGTTGTTTGTAACCTAATGTTCC
>PVJC01043270.1:0-14593 GCA_004026665.1 Murina feae
GCGCGCGCCTCCGTACCTCTGTACTTTGCTTCCGCCGCTCCTCTGAGTCTCAGACTCTTCTCTAGTTGTAGGATTTTCACTCAGCCAGCCTTCCTGTGGGTGCGAGTGGTGTCCGTGTGTTCTTTTCGAGGTTTTTCTGAAATAGTTGTTCACAGCTGCATATACGGTGTCTACCCTATGCCGCCATCTTGTTTCTCTCCTCCGTTATTGTATTTTTCTACTTACTCTTGGCTTTGTTGTTCTTTTTTAGTTTCTTTCGGAGTAGGATTATATTGTTTATTTGAACTCTTTCTTGCTTCTTGAGGTAGCCCTGTAATGCAATGAACTTTCCTCTTAGGACGGCTTTCACTGTGTCCTCTAGATTTGGAGTTGTGTTTACATTTTCATTTGTCCAGGTAACTTTTGATTTCTTCTTTGATCTCATTGTTAACCCATTCATGTTATTTAGCCTCCCTGTGTATGAGTGTTTTCAGTTTTTTATTGTAGTTGATTTCTAGTTTTATACCTTTGTGGTCAGAGAAGATGTTTGATATCATTTCAATCTTCTAGACTTATTTTGTGACCTAACATGTGGTCTATCTTTGGGAATGTACAATGTGCTCTTGAGAAGAATGTATATTCTGGTCCTTTGGGATGAAATGTTCTGTAAGTATCAATTAAATCCATTTGATCTAGTGTGTCATTTTTTGTTTAATATATTTTTATTGATTTCAGAGAGAGAAGGGAGAGGGAGAGAGAGATGGAAACATCAATGATGAGAGAGAATCATTGATTGGCTGCCTCCTGCACGCCCCCCACTGGGGATCAAGTCTGCAACCCAGGCATGTGCCCTTGACCGGAATTGAATTCGGGACCCTTCAGTCTGCAGACTGACACTCTAGCCACTGAGCCAAACCAGCTAGGGCTGATGTAGTGTGTCATTTAAGGTTGTTCTTGCCTTATTGATTTTTTTTTTGTCTGGAATATCTATCCATGATTTCAATGAGATGTTAAAATTCCCTGTGACTGTATTGCTGTCTATCTCCTCCTTAATGTCCACCAAGATTTTCTTTATCTATTTTTTTCTATGTTGGGTGCATATATGTTTATAAGGATTATAATATCTTGCTGAATTGATCCCTTTAGCACTATGTAGTGACGGTTTTTGTCTCTTGGTATGTATGTCCTTTGCTTTGCAGTCTATTTTGTCTGGTATAAGTAATGCTATATCAAGTTTTTTTGTTTCAATTTTCATGGAGCCATTTACATATGAGAGGAAAGGAGAGGGAGAGAGAGAAAAAAAAAACATTGATGAGAGAGAAACACAGATCGGCTGCCTCCTGTATGGTCCCGTGTGGGGATTGAGCCCACAACGTGGGCATGTGCCCTCACCAGAAATCGAACCGGTGATCTCTTGGTACCTGGGATTTCGCTCAGTCCACTGATCCACACTGGCCAGCCATGCATGGAGTACTTTTTTCCCATCCCTTCACTTTCAGTCTGGGTTTATCTTTTGTTCTGAAGTGGGTCTCTTGTAGACAGCATATATATAGGTCACATTTTCTTACCCTATGTCTTTAGGTTGATCCTTTTACCATTTTTTAATCAGCATCTCTGAAGAAGAAATAGTCATCTGCTTTCATAAAATCCATGTCATAAATCACCCCACAGGTATGTCTACTATAGATATTCATATTTATTTTTATCATTGCCAAAGTGCAGACTCAAGTCTGAGCTATTAGTTCAGCTATCTAGGCAGACTGAGTATTAGGCAATAAAACTTAGGCTTCAGTGATTGCATGTTCAATTATAACAATATATCCTGGACAGAGAATACCTTTGTCATTTTTAAGATAAGAGCCATCTACAAGCTATTTTAAGTCAAGGTTGACTACAGGGTGCAAAATTCAGATCTGGCCATACTTGACTCCAGAGAGAATGCTAAATAGTCAGGTGGTCCTCCTTTATTCTTAAGAGGAAATAAAGTTGTAGGGTTATATTTTGAACAACATTGAATAGCAAAATGCAGAGCAAATGGTAGAATTTCATGAGTGGTACAGTTGAATATTCTTTATTCTGGTCAAGGACAGAAACTGTCCATCTAGTGACAGATTGTGACCCCAAAAAAGTAGTTTCTTGGCAAAATTTAAGTTTTCTCTAGGTGTTGTATGTCTCTGTTCAGCTCATTTGGGTTAGAAGTATTTGGAGTTTTTGGGTAAACTACTTAGACCAGAAAACACAGCTGTAAATTGTCAACATATTGAGCAAGGATGGACTCATGGGGAAAAATGAAATCAGTAAGATTATTTTTTAGACATTTAGAGCAGTATGAAGTGATTTTAAATATCCCTGAAGTTTAAACATCTAGGTACATTAATTTTTCCATTAAAGAGTACATACTGACTATCTTTATATGTGGGTATTCTAAAGAAGGCTGCACATAAATTAACCACTGTGAAATATTTACTTATTGAGAGAATAAAGGTTTCAGGACAGTATTCTAATAGTTATATATTTCATTAGTGCTGTAATTAACCTCTAATGTAGGATATTTAGGTGTTACTGTATCAATAACAAAGCAAGGAAGACGCAGATTCCTATGCGTGAAATTATCAGGTTAAAGAGTATGAATATCTTAATATATATTATAGTATATATTGGCAAATTCAATGGACTCTTATCAGCAATAAATCAAAGGTTTCATTTTCATGCTATATTTGCCAGCATTGATTTTCTCATTAAAAAGGAAAGGGCTGATTTCATGGGTGAAAGTGACATTTCATTTTTGCTTCGACTTCATTATTGATGAGGGTGAATAATTATTTATGTAGGTTCTTAGCCAGTGAATTTTCTTTTTTGTGAATTTATTTATGTCTTTGGCCCATTTAGCTATAGGATGAGGGATTACAAGTTAAATTATTGTTAATGAGTTAGTTTATATTAGTATCACTAATTTACAGATTACATTAGGCGTAATCCCCAGTCACTCAATTTTACTGAGAAATATTCTCCCCTGTTCTTTGTTATACTGAGGCATTTTAAAACAGAAATTTCAGATTTTTATGAAGACAAACTTAAATCTGTTGTTTTTTCATTGATTTAACACATAGTTCTTCCTTATCCAAAAATTGACTAATGTTCACTTAAATTTCTTAGAGATATTTGTGGTGTTTTATATTTCACTAGGGGCCCGATGCACAAAAATTTGTGCACTCAGGAGGTCCCTCAGCCTGGCCTGTGCCCTCTCACAGTCTGGAACCCCTCTGGGGATGTCTACCTGCTGGCATGCCTGATCAACCTGGGTGAGGGGCTGATGGCTGTTTGCAGGCTTGCCAAGCCCCCCAGTGTGGACCCTCACCCCATTGGGGTATGGCCAGCCTAGGTGATGGACTGAGGGCCGTTTTCAGGCTGCCCACAGCCCCTTCAGGTTTTGGGTCCCTATTGGGGTGCCTGGGCAGCCTGGGTGAGGAGCTGGGGGGCATTTTCAGGCTGCCCACAGTCCCTTTAGGTTTTGGGTCCCTACTGGGGTACCTGGCCAGCCTGGGTGAGGGGCTGATGGCTGTTTGCAGGCTGGCCACAGTCTGTTCAAGATTCAGGTCCCTACTGAGGTACCTGGCCAGCCTGGGTGAGGGGCTGATGGCTATTTGCAGGCTGGCCAAGCCCCCCAGTGGGACCCTCACTCCATTGGGGTGTGGCCAGCCTGGGTGACGGGCTGAGGACTGTTTTCAGGCTTTCAGGCTGCCCACAGCTCCCATTGACCCAATGTCCCAGCAAGGCTGGCTGGAAGCAGATTTTTGGGGTTTATTTATCTTCTGTAATTGATACAATGTTCCTTTAAGCTGAGGCCTAGGCAGGTAATGAAGCCTCCTGTTGGCTTCAGCTCCATAGCTTCTATAATTGAAAGAATGTTGCCTAGAGCAGAGAAAGGCCCAGCCGGCCTAGGCAGACAGTTTACTCCTGGTGCAACGGAAGCCTCCTGTTTACTCTAGCTCCATGACTGCCGGCCTCCATCTTGACTGGGTTAATTTGCATACAGTCGATCTGATTGGCTGGTGGGTGTGGCTTAGGAGTCCAGTAGAAACAGTCAAGTTCAATATTACTCTTTTATTAGATTAGATTCCTCAATCTACCTGGGATCCTATGAATTTTTTATGTAAATAAGACTATTTATCTCCCTAACCCAGTACCATGCAGACTCATAATGTATATCTTTTTTATTTGACAGGGATTGACCAATTAACAAATTTATCACTTTGACACATTGATTTTATTTTTCTCAATATTAATCCAGTAAACATTGTTCTGAGGGTACTATAGTAATCAATTTTTGAACTTTTTAACAATTTTTGTTGTACAGAGATATGCATGTTTGTGTGTGTGGTGTGTGTTTCAGATGGATAAATTTGCTGAAAAATATTAGTGTTGTAAAGTAACTGTATTTTAAAAAATAATCACTACTGCCCAGCCAGCATGGCTCAGTGGTGGCCTATGAACCTGGAGGTCATAGTTTGATTCTGGTCAAGGCACATGCCCAGGTTGTGGGCTCAATCCCCAGTAGGAAGAAGAAGCTGATCAATGATTCTTTCTCATCATTGATGTTTCTATCTCTCTCTCCTTCTCCCTTCCTCGCTGAAATAAATTTAAAAAATATTTTTTAAAATCACTACTTATTTCTTATTTTAAAAGTTATACATATATGCACATTGTGTGTATATACATGGTACACATATGCACATATATATTCATTTTAGAAAATAAGAAAACACGAAGAAGACAAAAAAGTCTCCATATTGCCACCACTTACCTAACAGTTATATAATGTGTTCATCCTTTTCTATCATGCATATACAAGAAATCATACCATATGTTTTATTTGCATTTATTTATTTAAATAGTGCTTAGGTAGATTGTAATAACTAGATCATTACCTAAAGATGTGTCGATTCAGAATTAGATCTAGATAAAAACCACATATTACTGTGAATTAATAATTTGGAATGAATTTACTTAAAGTTAGATTATCATCTAATTTCTTTTTTGGGTAGCTTAAGCCATGTATATTTATAGTAGAGGTCAATCAGAGTGGCTAAGCACAACTTTGTGGTCATTTTAAAACCATCAGTGGGTTAGATATGACTTGGACCTCATATTTCCTGAGTCACCCCTAAAAGGTGCTAAGTGAGAGACCAATGAATAAAAGGTAATAACCATTTTAGGTTATTCCTAGAACATGGTTTTTGTTGGTGCCATGTGGATACATGTAAGATATGTATCCATCTTTCTTAGGAAGTTGTGCGGTTCCTGGATACCAAGCATCGAAACCACTATCAAGTCTACAATCTTTGCCGTATGTATATGACTGGATATGTTACTGCTATAGATAGAAAATAGATTACTACATACAAGAAGATGATTCAATTTTTACATTTCATTTCATCATAAGTATTTGGTGGTGGTGGGAAGTGAGTGAAAAAATATCCATCTTGTGCTGGGCCGAGTTGGTGGGGCAGGCAGTAGGCTGAAGTGGAGGTGGAGCCATGTAAGGAAGAGTCTACTCTAATGGTGTTAGGTTTGGGAAAATATTTTTGTTTTTCTTGCCAGTTTGTGTTTTGAAGACAGACAATTCAATCAATGTGGTCTCTAACCCACTAAGGGTGGAGTGTGAGAAGAGCAGGACTCTACACAAAAACCAAAACCCTGTAAAAAACATTATATTCCACTTTACTACTTTATTTCTCTTGATTTTTTTCTCTTCCTGTATTAGACATGTGTAGGAGGCAAACATTATTGTTGGCCACATTTGTTTCTGCTCTCTGATGTCTAACTACCCTAGCATAATGTAATGAGTAGCCTGTTAGTGAGAGGTTCAGAGTGAGCTGGGTCGTGCACCTATGACATGAGGCCATAATGTATCAAAAGAAGCTTTTATTTCAGGTACCTGGGTGCAGGTGGGCTGAGTCCGACAAAGGAATCAGAGACTGAAGGGAGAGAAAGTATTTATTAATCACTAGAGGGCCAGTGCAAAGATTTGTGCGCCGATGGGGTCCCTAGTGGGGGTGGGGGTGGGGGGAGAATTGGGCCAACATTGGCAGTCCAACATTCCCTGAGGGATGTAGTAGTGCACAAAGTGAGGCTTGCTGCTGCTCTGCTGCAGTCTCTGCACCCATCCTAGGACCTAGGGTGATATCAGCAGACCCATGTCTCACGCCCAACCAGTCCCAATGCCATCCAGGTCCTGAGTACCCTCGGGAGAGGCTCGTGTGACCGCAGCTGCGTTTGCCAGCCCTGAGCCTGGCGTCTGGCATCCCTTGGTCAGCTGAGCGGGCTCCCACTGTGGGAGCGCACTGACCATCCAGGGGCAGCTCCTGCATTGAGCATTTACCTCCTGGTGGTCAGCGCATATCATAGCTACTGGTCGAATGGTCACTTAAGCTTTTATACATACAGGGATTGCTGGCTGCAAACCGGTCTGCTTATATAAGGTTCTGGTCCGTCCTTGGTTCCTCCCAATGCCAGGTGTCTTCTGGTTATATATGCTATGCAGTGCTCAAGGCTGCAAGCTTTCTGCAAGATATCTGCTAAGCACAATAAGTTTTCTCTGCCCGTTAATTCTCTTTAAACTTTTCAGTTAGAAAATTAAAAGTAAGACCTGTTGAACAAATCAAAATAAGTTGGGCTTAAGTTACTTAAAATGGACAAATTACTCTACTGTCTTTATTTTTGTTTGACTGGTAAGTGTCTTTTAGTATAGCAGGAGCTAGTCAGAAAGCTCCTTTTAAGGTGAATAACTAATTTCTAAGATAAAAGTATAACATTCATAACTTTATAATTTACTATGTTTATTAGGTATAGAACTATGACCTATGTATCATTTATTTTAGGTGAAAAATCTTATGATCCTAAGTACTTCCATTATAGGGTCCATCGAATCATGATTGATGATCATAATGTCCCCTCTCTGAGGTAAGTTTATGCCAGTTGACTGTCAGAAGAGGGCTGAATACATTGGGCTTGATTTTTTTGGAAGTCTGTTAATTCAACTAAAAATCTTACATTTGAAATCAGTGAGATGGTGGAATTTTCCAAAGAAGCACAGAATTGGATGGCTCAAGATGATAAAAACATCATAGTGATTCACTGTAAGGGAGGCAAAGGTAAAAACATTTTATCCTTTTATTTCTCTTTTTCTAAAAAATTAGAAAAATATATTAAAGTACAAGAAACATACTGCTATTAATCCATATTAATGGTTAACATTTAAAAATATTAACTTCAGCCCTAACCAGTTTGGCTCAGTGGATAGAACGTGAGCCTGAGGACTGAAAGGTCCCAGGTTCGATTCTGGTCAAGGGCATGTGCCTTGGTTGTGGGTACATCCCCAGTAGGGGGTGTGTAGGAGGCGGCTGATCGATGTTTCTCTCTCATCAATGTTTCTAACTTTCTATCCCTCTCCCTTCCTCTCTGTAAAAAATTAATAAAATATATTTTAAAAATATTAACTTCAAAACTAAATGAAAAAAGGGAGGTAGAGAGAGAGAAAAGAAGGAAAGAAAACAGGCATAAAAGAACTAAGAAAGATTGAGCATATTTTCCCTTCTTTATTGACTATTTTAGTTTTTTCATTTTTGATTTCTCAAAATATCAGTCCAAATAAAAACTGTGTTTAACTTTAGAAATCACCAGACTCTTCTATTTTAAGATTTTTTTAACTTTGTAAGAACCTTTTAAGGTTAAAAGAGCCAAAAAAAATGATATTTTATAAACAAAAAATTATCTGAAATGTTTATAGTATAATGATACAAAGAAGTTGATTTTGGTGGGGATAAAAATTTTTAATGCCATTTGTAAAACCAGAAAATGAATTCCAGGAAAACACAATACTTTAATATTGCCTTATTGATTGAGTAGAATCAAGTTTTAGTTTACATGAAAATTAGTTTCAAGCCCTTTAGTAGTTGGCAAGTTCTATTGTTAGTTCCATAGGTTGAACTATCTAATCTAATAAAAGAAAAACATGCAAAATGACCACACCTCCACTATGCCCAAGCCACACCCACCAGCCAATCAGAGAAACTATATGCAAATTAACCCAACCAAGATGGCAGCTGACAGTCACGGAGCTGGAGCAAGCAGGAGGCTTGGTTGCCCCGGTGATGGAGGAAGCCAAGCTTCTCACCTGCCCTGGCTGGCTGTGGCCTTCACTCAAGGCAACAAAGTTTCACTTATAGAAGATAAATAAACCCCAGATACCTGCTTCTAGCCAGCCTCGCTGGGAGCTTGGGTCACTGGGGGCCATGGCCAGCCTGCAAACAGCCATCAGCCCCTCACCCAGGCTGCCCAGACACCCCAGCAGGAATCCCCACCCTGAAGGAGCTGTGGCCATCCTGCAAACAGCCATCAGCCACTCAACCAGGCTGGCCAGGCACCCCAGTAGAACCCCCTCCCTGAAAGTGGTGTGGCCAGCCGGCAAACAGACCTCAGCCTTCACCCAGGCTAGCCAGGCACCCCAGTGGGACCCTCACCCTGATCCAGGATACCCTTCAGGGCAAACCAACTGGCCCTCACCCATGCACCAGGCCTCTATCCTATACAATAAAATGGTAATATGCAAATTGACCCTAACAGCAGAACAACTAGGAATGACTGGCCACTATGACACACACTGACTACCAGGGGGCAGACGCTCAATGTAGGAGCTTCCCCCTGGTGGTCAGTGCACTCCCACAGGGGGAGCTCTGCTTAGCCACAAGCCAGGCAGCCAGCTGCCAGTACAGCGGTGGTGGTGGGAGCCTCTCCCACCTCCTCAGCAGCGTTAAGAATGTTCGACTGCAGCTTAGATCTGCCTCCTGTTGGCAAGTAGACATCCCCTGAGGGCTCCCAGGCTGCCAGAGGGATGTCTGACTGCCAGCGTAGGCCTGATCCCCCGGGGAGTGGGCCTAAGCCAGCAAGTTGGACATCCCCCAAAGGGTCCCAGACTGTGAGAGGGCACAGACTGGGCTGAGGAACCTCCCTGAGTGCACAAGTTTTTGTGCACTGGGCCTCTGGTTTTATTTATAATGGCAAATTACAGTACCACACAGATAAATAGAAAACATGGAAGTTGAATCATATGGAATTGCCAGGTTTTTTTTCTCACCATTTTTTTACTTACAAAAATGGCCATTTCACACTCAGAGTGCAAGCAATTGATTTCAGTTTTCTGATAATTAAAGCTAAGTCTCTGTTTGATGGAAAGCATTCATTTCAAATTAAAATTTGTTGTTATTGTTGTTGAAAGGGAACTTATATTATTCTGTGTTCACATGTTTTTCAATTGCAGTACATTTTCAAAGTTGTATCTCATTATGGCTTTTATTTGTATTTCTAATTACTAATTAGATTACTAATGAGATTGAGAAAGTGTTCATAGGTTTATTAGTGACTTGGATATCTTTATTTGTAAAGTTCTGTTTAATTTCCCTACCCATTTTTCTCCTGGATTATTTTCTTCTAGTTGACTTATAGGAGTTCTTTATGTTTTCTGGATTTTCAACTCTGCTATTTGTTATCTGTATTACAAGAAACTTTTTCTGCACTGTAATTTTCTTTTTCTTTTTGAATATCACTTGATTAACAGAAATCTTACTTCTAACATAGTTGATGTACTATATTGTACTTTCTCTTTAGAAAGTGTTTTTATGTGCTGATGAATTTCAAAGGCATTCTCTTAACATTATCTTATAGAAGGTTCATTCCGTTTGAAATTGATTTTTGTGTGTAATATGATGAAAGAATCAAATTTCATCTTTTCCCATATGACTATCCAATTGTTTCAGAACACTGATTGGACTTTTTTTTTTAAATATATTTTATTGATTTTTTTACAGAGAGGAAGGGAGAGGGGTAGAGAGTTAGAAACATCGATGAGAGAAACATCGATCAGTTGCCTCCTGCAGACCTCTTACTGAGGATGTGCCCACAACTCAGGTACATGCCCTTGACCGGAATTGAATCTGGGACCCTTCAGTCCCCAGGCCGACGCTCTATCCATTGAGCCAAACCAGTTAGAGCTTTTTTAATTTTTTAGAACAAAAAATATCATTATTTTATTGCAATTGGTTCTGAATAAATCAAAACATACAACATAATCTCTTTTAAAATAGATTATGAAGACCAGAATTGTAAGTTGATCCTATTTAAAAACAAGAAATCCATTATACTTAGTAATTAATAGAATGGCTATCAGGAGCTTGTCATTTATATATCAAGCAATGTATTTTACATTCAGCAAACTTAATTTTATCAAATGACCTTTAATTTCATAGACAACAATTTGATACATATTGTATAAGAAGCACACAATAGTTTTGCATTACAATTTCAAAGTGTATAGAAACTGGAAAACAGAAGTTAAACATTGGTATACTGACAGCTTTTGTGAACTTTGGAAAAACTATATAAAACTTAGAATCCAAACATTAGCCAATGTGAAACTTTACTTTCACAATATAAAAATAATACTTTGAGAGGTAAAATCTTATTTTAACAAACTTTATAAACATTTAAAATAACCATTAAAAATTCAACTTTAGGATTTATAAAGATTAGCTATAAAAACATGTTGGTAGTCACTTTTATAAATGTACCATTCACTACATTTCAAAATAGTCTCTAGCATAAAATTGCTTTAATAACTGTATTATTTTATTCTGATAAATCTTACATTAAATCAATTATAAAATACTCTTGGAAAACTTGGTATGCATCTTCAGAAGATTTTTAAAAAGTACTTTAATATCACTTTAAGGTCCTGTAAATATTCCATTCTATTAAAGCACAACAGAATATGTATATTCAACTGCTTACAGAATATAGAATCAAAAAACAATCTGCTATGTATTTGTAGAAAACCACCATTCCCAGAATAACCCAAAAAAACTAACTATTTAAAAGTGTCATACTTTTAAACAGTTTTCTTTCCATTCTGATAATAAATGTACAAAAACACTACACCCCATTTATGTACCTTAGATGTCTGTTGGGCCTCAAAATTTGTTTAGCCCACTTTTCAAAATGCTCTCAAGTCCATTAAGCAAACTTAAGATCCATTTAAAAGACTTGAAAATAGAACAAGTATATGTAATCAGAACACATAATTATTTATATTTAGTTATGCATTAGTTTTTCTTTTGGTAATTTAGAATTTATTGGCAGAAATAAAATACATACACATGCACACAATTGAAAAGAGTTAATTTTAGGAAACAGTATGAAATGCAGACCTAGAGGGTAAATTGATTTAATTTTGAAAATTTACCAGATTTCATCTTCTCTGCCATTTTTGGATTATTGACAACTACAGTTATTTAAAAAATTCAGATTAGTGAATGTTTACTTCCTGCTTCTTTAGTGTTTTTTTAATAGAGTTTCCAGTTGTGCCAGTATTTCCCTTGAAGTCATTTTCCACTTTATCCTCTGTCACCAGTTCTCTTGCATAAGACTGTGAGTTGCAAAAGCCTAAATAAGAGCTTCATTTTTGTCCTTTCAATTTATGGAACTCCACTAAAAAGAAAAAATCATTTAATTTTTAGGCAAATTCACAAAATATTTTCTTTCTCAAGTATCAAATACTTCATGGGAATAAACATCCTTCAAAGTTTTTAACTCTTCTATTAGAGTTTTATTTTGATTTTTCCAAGACTGCAACTCAATTTTCTAGGCGTTTCACACATTCTTTCTTCTCTCTGCAACATTCTAGAGCACTTCTCTGTTTTTCATCAAACTTATTTTTCTCTTCAACGGGGGTCATCTGTCTTAGTTGTCAGAGATGTAAGACTCACGGGAGATGTCATCACCACAGTTTGTGGCAGCGAAGTAGTTGAAAGTGTGGTACGGATCTGAAATGTCTGCATATCCTGATGCAGTTTGTATAACCACCTGGTTGCTGGGCACAAGCATTTGCTGTGCATAGTGGAGAATTGTTGTACCTTGTTGAGTACTGCCTGAATTTGTCATGGTTAGTGTCTGAAGTCCCTGTACTCCATCTGTGCTGGACTGGCCAGCTGTGAGGCTCCATTAGGGGCAATGGCGATGTACTATTGCTAGTCTGATAGATGGAAGTTGGAGCAGACATAGAAGTGACAGCAGAAGCTCCAGGATTCTCTTTCTCTCCTTTTCTGCCCTGTGTATCTTCAGGAGATATATCTTTCAAAATTTTTCTATAAGAGAGGTGCCTTGCTAGGATCCTGTTTCTGTGAGGAGCCTATGCTATCAGATGAGTCCTGAGATTCTTCACTTTCTGATAAAGATGATACCATTTGCATGTGTGGGGTGTGAATTACAGAAGACTGAGTCATCTGGATGACTCTCTGAACCTGTACTGCTCTCCAGGGAAGAGGTACAGTTGTCACTGGCGCAGATCCTCTTATTGACATCCGTTGAGTGATATGAGAAATATGAGCTCCCTGAACTGTTGAACCAGACTGAGGTGCTGTGTCTGAAGTATTACTCTTTTTAAAAATATATATACTTTATTTATTTTTTTACAGAGAGGAAGGGAGAGAGATAGTGAGTTAGAAACATCAATGAGAGAGAAACATTGGTCAGCTGCCTCCTGCACACTCCGCACTAGGGATGTGCCCGCAACCAAGGTACATGCCCTTGACCAGAATCAAACCTGGGACCCTTCAGTCCACAGGCTGACACTCCATCCACTGAGCCAAACCGGTCAGGGCTGAAGTATTACTCTTGTGGAAATCTTCCATAATCAACTGTGGCTGTTGCCTCGCCACTCTCTGGGGCAGGAACTAGACTTTCATTTCTTTACTGCTCTGAAGGACATGGTCTGTTTCTGAACTTTCTGTTCTGTTCATTGGTCTTCCCTTTATCTGTATGCCTGTAGCAAAACTATCTTACTTACCATAGCTTTCTAATATTCCCAATTCCCAATGAAGGGAATCCACCCATCTTGCACTCCTTCACAATTGTTTGGGTCTTAATAGACCATTTACATTTCCATATAATTTATTTTATTTTATTTTATTTTTTGTTTTTTTAATATACCTTATTGATTTTTTACAGAGAGAAAGGGAGGATAGAAAGTTAGAAACATCGATGAGAGAGAAACATCGATCAGCTGCCTCTTGCACACCCCCCACCGTTGTGTTGGCAGCCATCAGCCTCGCTTGTAGCTGAGCAGAGCTCTCCCTGTGGGAATGTACTGACCACCATGGGGCACCTCCTGCATTGAGCATCTGCACCCTGGTGGTCAGTGTGTGTCATAGTGACCAGTCATTCCCAGTCATTCTGCTGTTAGGTCAATTTGCATATTACCCTTTTATTATGTAGGACTAGAGGCCCGGTGCACGAAATTCATGCATGGGGGCAAAGTGGGGTCCCTCAGCCCGGCCTGCACCCTCTCCAATATAGAGTTCTTGGGGCCTCTCACAATCCAGGACCTCTGGCTCTTAACCACTAACCTGCCTGCCTGACCTAACCACTTTGCCTACCTGCCTGCCTAATCCCCCTAACTGCCCTCCCCTGCCGGCCCGGTCACCCTTATTAACTTTCTTTTTTAATCTTATCCCCTTTGCACACAATTGTATTTGACTTCCTTATTGGCTTCTCCCTCTCACACAATTTTTCTCCTTTATGTAACACTTTTCCTACTGACTCATCATTTATAAACTTTTCTTTTCTCCTTATTTCCTACTTCTGTTCCATCATCCTTCTTCCCATTTTTCTACTACCCTCCTCCCCTCCCACATTCTTTCTTTCCTTTATCTTTACTCCTGCCCACCCTCCCCTTTTCCTTCCTTCCCACCTTAATTATTTTCTTCGCTTCCTCCCTTTGACCTGCTTTGCTCCCTCCCTCATTCCTTCCTTCTTCCCATTCTCCTTTTAAGCTCTACCAGCTCCCCCTTTACAATTTTTCTTCTCTCCCTCTTTTTCTCTCATCCTACCTTTGCCATACATTCTTCTCTACTTACTTCCACTGTTTTTTTTAATAAATCTTTATTGTTCAGATTATTACAGAGGTTCCTTTTTTTAAAACCCCCATAGCTCTCCTCCACCTGGTTCCCCCCTCCACGCTGTGTCCTTAACCCCACCACTGTCTTCATCCATAGATATAAAATTTTTGTCCAGTCTCTTCCCATACCCCTCAGACCCCCTTCCCTCTGAGAATTGTCAGTCCATTCCCTTTCTATGCCCTTACTTCTATTCTATTCACCAGTTCATTCTGTTCATCAGATATTTCTATTGACTTAATTGTTATATTCCCTGGTTGATAGGTATTTGTTGTCCCTTTGTTGTTCATAGTTTTTATCTTTACCTGTTTCTTCTTCTTCCTCTTCTTAAAGAATGCCCTTCAACATTTCAAATAATCCTGGGTTGGTGGTGATGAACTCCTTTAGTTTTTCCTTGTCTGTGAAGCTCTTTATCTTACCATCAATTTTACATGATAGCTTTGTTGGATAGAGTAATCTTGGTTGTAGGTTATTGCTATTCATCACTTTGAATATTTCTTGCCACTCCCTTCTGGCCTGCATGGTTTCTGTTGAGAAATCAGCTGACAGTCGTATGGGTACTCCCTTGTAGGTGATTAACTGTTTTTCTCTTGCTGCTTTTAAGACTC
>PVJC01043271.1:0-14584 GCA_004026665.1 Murina feae
CTCTCTAAAAAATAAAAGATCTGTTATTGTCACTATTATTATTAATATTATATTCGTGCTACAGGTTTATGATGATTTGAAGGGGAAGTGGAAATAGTGAGCAGAGGGTTGTGATACTAAATTCCAGGGGCCTAAGGAATAAAACCTGAAAACGGATGTGAGACCTGAAAACGGGGTGTGAGACCTGAAAACAGGGTGCGAGACCTGAAAACGGGGTGTGAGGGCTCGGGGAGCAGCAAGGGGCACACACCAGGCAGGGTATCAGTGCCCACTGGCATCCGCTGGAATTGAGATTTTCAAGTTACAGATGGCTTCCACACTCATTTTCTCAGCAAATGCTCTCACACTGTGCCTACGGGGTGAGTACTATGGCCCATTTTACAGATTCGTGGATTAGGGCTTAGAGAAATGAGGCGACGGGCTCCATGGGGCAGGCTGATGGCTGCTTTGCTCATCACTGTGTCTCCAGCATCAGAACACAACCCCGGTGCAAAGAGCAGTCTCCTTAAATCCGAGTGAAGGGTGAACAGGCCAAATGGGTATCCATCCTCCTCCTCCTGAGCACAGCAGGCGTAATCGGTCCTGTGCCAGGTCCCGTGGGGAGGCAGCGATGAATGAGACGGGGTCCTTGGATCTGAGGCTCTCAGAGCCCAGCATGTTGCTAGGCTGTGTACGAATCCCCCGCCTCCAGCACTGAGCTCCTCCGATGGGCAGATGCTCCGGGAAGTAACCCAAACCGGCTGCAAAAATAGAAACAGAGCTTCGTAGTGTCGAGTCCCCGAGCTTGAGGGGGTGTTTCTCACACAGCACAGCCCGGCCTTGGCCTTGCCACCTGACCAACCCAGACTGGACTGGACATAAGACTGGCCAGAGCTGGTTGTGAAAGCCGAGGTTTCCGAGCTCCGTCCCAGATTCCTGAATCACAATGTCCAGGGCGGAGGCCTGGCATCTGCATGTGTGGCCAGCATCCCCTCCAGCTTTGGTGGGGGGGTGGTCACGGAAAATCCCAACAGCTGGGTTCGGAAAGAAGAGGAGGAGCTGCGTTTGGGAATATGAGGGGATAGGTTCTCCGGGGGCAGGAGCACCCCGAGGAAGCACATGGGAGTGGGAAAGGCAGGGACTGGCTGGGACCAGAATCAGGGGGCGTGAGGATGGTGGTGTGCCCGAAAGTGGGGAGTCAAGTCAGAAACATCTGAGCTGGGGAGGTTCCAAACAGAGGCTGATGCTTTAGAAAAGACACGCAGGCAGGAGACTGTGCAGGAGGCGGCTGTGTGGTCCAGCACCACCTCCCGGAGTTCCGGAGCGGACTTCCAGTGGTCATGGATGCAGTCAGCTCAGAATCACTGGACAACGAGAAGAATGAGCATTGTTGTGTCACATTGTGCGTCTGTGTCCATCTTTAGAACCGTAGTTCAAATCTGAACCGCACACCCTTCACTTGTTTAACAAACATGTGTTTGTTGAGCATCTGCGATGTGCCAAGTGCTATCATGTTGCTGGAAAGTCAGCAAGGAGCAAAACAAACAAAAATGCCCGTCTTCATGGAGCTGTTTTCCTTGTCCGTGTGCCTGGGTAAAGGTGTGAGGGGATATGGCGTTCACTCACTCAGTCACTTAGATTTTTAGTGAACATCTACTTTGTGCCCAACCCTGTGCTGGTTGTTGGGGAGAAGCAGGCATGAGTCAGGCCCAGTCTGGCCTGTGGGGCAGCAGACCCAGCCCCCAGCTCCTAACAGTGTCTGCCTAACAGTGTCTCCCTGCTGGGAGGGGCTTGAACTGGGCTTTGGAAGTGATCATCAGGGAAGGGACAAAACAGTGTACCAAGCAGAGGAAATGCACAATGACAGACGGACTGACTCCGAGGTGTTCGGGATCTGGGACTCTTTTGTGTGGCGGAGGCCTTGGGGTCGTGGCACAGGGAAGGAAGTAGTGGGAGAGATGAGGTGATGGTGCCAGAGCAGCTACTGAGTGTCATCAGGGGGCGGTGGGGGGCATGGAGCTATGGGTGCAGGGGGTGGATATTATCACAATGGTTTGGGGACGATCACACTAGCAGCGGGATGAAATATGGATGTGAAGGAGAGTCCGCAGGTGGGAAGACCAGAGAGGAGGCTCCCCTCAGGCCCAGGGGAAAGCAGATGGGGGCCTCGACCGGCCCACGGTGGTTGTGATGGAGAGGACCCAGGAGGCAGCTCCGGAAGAGTGGATTTTGTCATCAAAGAACGCAAGTGAGACTCAGCCGAGTGCCCTGCGCGTCCCTCCACGAGGTCAGGTGCCGGGGCCGCTGTGAAAACTAGTACAGATGTAGTCCCATAAGATGAACTCTTAATGATACCTCCTCAAGAGGGTGAGGCGTGCCCCGGCCAGAGTGCTCAGTGGTTAGAGTGTTGGCCCACGCACCAAAGGGTCATGGGTTCAAATCCCAGTCAAGTGCACAGAGGGTTGCAGGTTCAATCCCTGGGCATGGTCGGGGTGCATGCAGGAGGCAACCATTCAATGTGTCTCTTTCACATCAATGTCTCTCTCTCTTTCCGCTCCCTCCCTTCCACTCTCTCTAAAAATCAATGGGAAAAAATATCCTCTGGCGAGGATTGACCCCCCCCCCCAAAAAAAAAATAAATAAATAAAGGAGAGTGCAAGGCGAGGGTGTTGAAGTGAGGAGAGGCTGGGCCTTCTGACCAACTGTGGACTTTTTGCCAAGTTGGCCCTTCCTTGCCCCTTCCCACCTTTGTTTATTTACGTCATTTATTTAACTTATATTTTAGGTCAAAAATATGCAGTGAGAGCTCCAGCCCTGGCCTTTCCGAACCTTGTGAACTTGGGTCCCTTATTTAACCATTCGAAGCCTCAGCGTCCGGATCTGTGCAGCCTGGACGATAGCAGCAGCTGCGGTGAAGGGGGAGGGTTATGGGAACTACTCAGCATTGCACCTGGGACAAGGTGGGCGCTCAGGTGGGGAAGGGAAGGTGCCCCCAAACGGCTTTCTGTTGGCTTAGAGTGTCAGGAGGGGCAGAGGTGCCATCGCAGCTGGAGAACGCAGGAAGAAGCAGTCTGGGGAAGGCGCGGCCAGCTCCGGGTGGCGGTTCCAACATGGAAGCGTTGGCCTGGCTCACAGCATCGCGCTGGACCATGACCACACCCTTTACCGCTGTCCTTGGTGCCCAGCCCAGGGCTCAGGCACGCAACAGGTGCTGCCTTTGAGGAGCAGCATCTGGCTTGCACATAGATGTCAATATTGTAGACATGGGACCCACAGCTGAACCTGCGGAGGTGGGGGGGTGAAGAAAGCAGATGGGATGGAGCCCGGGGAACCGGCTGTTGAGGGGTGTGGAAGAATGGAGGGGCCTGTAAGGAGGCTGAGAACCAACATCCAGAGGGGGTGTGTGTGTGTGAGTGTGTGTGTGTGTGTGTGTGTGGTGGGAAGGGTAGCGGCAGGAGACAGGCTGGGAACTAAGGGGGAGGGTTTAAAGAAGAGCCCTGGCTGGTTTTGCTCAGTGGATAGAGCGTTGGCCTGTGGACTGAAGGGTCCTGGGTTTGATTCTGGTCAAGGGCACATGCCTGGGTTGCAGGCTCGGTCCCCAGTAGGGGGTGTGCAGGAGGCAGCCATTCAATGATTCTCTCCCATCATCGGTGTTTCTCTCTCTCCCTCTCCCTTCCTCTCTGAAATCAATAAAAATATATTTTAAACAATAAATAAAGGAGAGAGACGTCATCAGGGTCATACGTCCCTGAAGGATCACGGAGGATGAGGCCCGACAGGTGACGGATGGATTTGCTGGTACGTGGCAAGAACAGGTTCAGGGCCTGTTGGGGGCCAAAGCCCCGCCACAGGAAGGAGTACAGGGGTGAGGTGACACTAGGACATGGAGATAGGAGAGGAGAGGTGGGCATCAAGGAGAGGGACGCCAGTACCTGGATGGTCAGGGGCGTCAGGACTCCCCTTCCAATGTGAACGAACTTCCCTTTTCAAAGGCAGATCTACCTTAAAGATGGGCCAGGAGGTCTGGCTAGGTGGTGAGCATCCCGTCCCTGGAGGTAGACAAGCAGAACTCTGAGACCCCCTGCTGCCCAGGGACTCACACTGCCAGTGGGAAAGGCTGTGCAAAAAGAAAGAAAGAAAGAAAGAAATGCCCCTTGTCCTTCTCAGCCAGGCTTGACTGACTCCTCACATCACGGAAGCCACCTAGGGGGTCAGCCTTGCTATTTCTAGTGTCCAGCTCCAGAGAGTGTCCTTCAGGGCCGCGCGCGTAGGCACACACACACACTCAGACACACACATATACATACACACATAGACACACACAAACATATACATACACACATACACACACACATAGACACACACATATACATACACACATAGACACTCACATACACATACACACACATATACACATAGGCACACACACATATACATACACACATAGACACTCACATACACACACATATACACATAGGCACACACACATATACATACACACATAGACACTCACATACACATACACACACACATATACACATAGGCACACACACATATACATACACACATAGACACTCACATACACACACATATACACATAGGCACACACACATATACATACACACATAGACACTCACATACACACACATAGACACACATAGACACAAACACACACTCACATACACACACATATACACTCACACACACAGACACAAACACACAGATACAACACACACATACACCCAAACACATACACATACACACACACATATACATACACACATAGACACTCACATACACACACATAGACACACATACACACACAGACACTCACATACACACACATAGACACTCACATACACACACAGACACACATATATACACTCACACACACAAAGACACACATACACACAGACACACATGTATATACTCACACACAAAGACACACATACACACGCAGAGGGGGTCGTGCCAGGCTCACACACATACTCCCAGACACAAAACATGACATCTACCCACATGGCTGCTGTCGGGGACCCCAGCACCGCTCCCGACAGTGTTCCCGGCCCCTCAGGCCGCTGTCCGCCGCCCCGCTCCCCGCATCCCCGGCTCCCCGCGCCGCCCCGCTCCCCGCATCCCCGGCTCCCCGCGCCCCGCTCCTCCGACCCTCCCCGAGGACTCCCCGGCTCCCCTCTTCCCGGGGCCCCTCCCCGGACTACAACCCCCAGGCGCCCCCAGACCCGGTGCTGCGCATGCCCCCTGCTCCCGCCCCTCCCGGCTCCCCCTCCCTCCCCGCTCCTCGCCTCCCTCCACCCCCTCCCCCGCGCCTCGGCGCCCGCATCCCTCCATCCGAGCCTGTGCCGCAGCCGCATCGCCACCGCAGCCCCGGCAGCGCCGAGCGGTCCAGGCCCCTGCCCCTGCCCGGCCCGCCGCCCGCCGCCCGCGCGCCTCCCCGGCGGCTCCGCTGCTGCCCCCCGCGCCCCCAGACCCAGCCGCCGGCAGCGAGCCTGAAGGCAGGAGCAGCAGCCCAGGCAGGAGGACGAGGAGGAGGAGGAGGAGGAGCCGTCGCAGGATGAAGGATCGGACTCAGGAGCTGCGGAGTGTGAGCTTGGGGGTGGGGAAAAGGGGGGGAGGGACCCCAATATTTGGGGAGCGCGTGGGGGCGGAGTGGGGCAGGTGCTGGGTTGTGGGGGCCAATGGTGAGACTGGAGGTTGGTGGCAGGGGCGCCAGAATTTCTGGAGGCACCTGATGTTCCCCAGTGAACCTGCATTTTGGGGACAGTGGCTGGGAGGTGTTGGGAGCGGTCAGACACCGGGGGCAGGAGAGGTCTCGGGCCTTGGGCACCCCACATTCCCAGGAGGGCCCTGGGTCTGACCCGGGGATGGGAAAGAGGGGATGTCAGGAAGGAGGTGGAGGGTGCTGTCCGCCCCCAGCAGCAGATTTTCGGGATTAGAAGGAGGGGCTGTTCCCGGGCCAGGCTGAGTCCAGCAGGACCCAGACGTGGGGGGTGCTCTGGGGAAGGACACAGGTTGGGACCGAGATGCCCGCACCTGGCAGTGAATGAAGAGTGTGTGAGTGTGTGTGAGTGTGTGCGTGCGCACGTGTGTGTTGCTCCACGGAAGGGGGCATCTCGGACACAAGGAGGGAAGGGGCTGCCTCAGGAGACGGCCAGGGCCTGGGCCGGGGTGACCCCGGAGGTTGGAGGTGGGTTTGCAGAGGATAAGGGAGGAGGATCCAGGCACAGGGCGGTGGAACTGGGTTGTCTGACATGGCCTGTGCTTTGTGGGGGGAGCTGCCCCCCGAACAGCCGGGCAGGCCGCTGTGGGCCGCGGTCTGCAGGCCTGAGAGGCCGGCTCCGGGCGTCTGGCCCGGCACTGAGTGAGTTGTGCTTGGGGGGCTGGTGTCTGCAGTGAAGGCTGCCGTTGGGAGGGGCTGGGGAGTGGGAGCTTGATGAGCGTGGTGTCGGTGGGGGTGTCGGTGGGGGTGTTGGTGGGGGTGTCGGTGGGGAGGAGCTGGGGGATCTGGAGCAGTGACCTGGGGCTCCAGGAGGCAGAGCTGACATGCTGTGGGCTCAGGTCTTGGGTGTTGTGTTACTAAAGCACCAGCCCCAGCTAGTTTACTCCATTGGACGGGTCAGGGAGACTGGGGTTTGGAGATGGGCAGGGACTTGCCCAAGGTCACCAAGCAAGTGAGTGGGAGGATCAGGCTGGAATGTGGGCTTCCTGCTTGCCAAGTTGACACGCGTCTCTGCTTTTTCTGGCCTTTGAAACAGTCTCAGCATGAGGTGTGTGTAGGGGGGATCCTAGGGGGTGGTTCAGAACTCTTTGGAGAGCCCCCTAGATTTGGGAGTAGGGAACCGGGTTACTGAGACCAGAGGTAGGGGTTCGAGGCCAGTGTTTGCTGTCTCTGGGGAGAGATGGGCTGGCAAGTGGGAAGGAAGCAGGAATTGGTGGTCAAGGGAGGGAATTGTGAAGGTTTTTTTCTTTATTACACTTAGTGAATAGGCATCAAGAAGATAACAACAATAAAAAAATAGCCAACACTTATATGCCAGACACTGTTCTACGTTTTGTACCTATTAACTCATGTTGATTGTCACAGCAACTCTGGGAGGCTGGAACTAGTGTTAGCCCATTTTAAAGATAAGGAAACTGAGGCCCAGAGAGGTTAAGTAACTTAACGGAAGTCACGTCACCAACAAAAGGCGACCAGGCAGGCTGGCTCCATCGGGACTCTAAACCACGCTCCTCTCAGGAAGTCGTTTTCATCCAAAGCAGGTTGCCATCCATGATTTTTTAGACCCTCACCCGCCTCCTGGAAAGGTAGGTAGACTGAGAGACTACCTCATTGTATAGCTGAGGAAACTAAAGCCCCGAGGGGTTGAGTAACTCGCCCAAGGTCACACAACTAGCAAGTGAGGGGTTCAGATTTGAACCCAGAGCCCTTGCAGCCAAGACTGTGACTCCAAAATCCAGAGAAATGGAAAGTGGGTTGGGCTGAGGTGGTGGAATTAGAGAGAGGGGGAGGTAGGAGGAAGCAGGGGATGGGAGTCTTCATCTGAGTGGGTCAGGGGACCCTGCCCAGAGGTGAGGACTCTGTCTGCTCGGGCTCCTGGGGGCGGCACGGTGGGAGAGGTGGGAAGTGGTGTGGAGGGTGAAGGGCTGGGTGCCTGCTGATGGCTCGCTCTGCTTGCTGTTAGTCATAGCTCGGGGAAACTGGAGATTTGGGAGGGGGTGGGCGGAGAGGAAAGAAGCTGCCAGACGCAAGGAGTGCTGAGGGTCTCCCTGCCAGAGTTACCACGAGCAAGGAGGCTGGGAAGCAGGAGAAACTGCGCAGGGCGCAGGAGGCCTGGCAAAGGGCTCTCAAAGAGGCTGAGAGGGATGGGGGGCAGTGGTGGGAGGAGCTATCAGCCCAGCAGGTGATTGTCTTTCCTACAGTACTTTAGAGTTCCAAGGAGTTGTCAGATATGTTTATCACATAGCAGTTGAGGGCACAGATTTGGGAGTCAGATGGTTTGGGTTCAAATCCTGGCTTTGCTACTTCCTGTGTGACCTTGGGTAAGTTGCTTAACCTCTCTGATGGTCAATTTTTTCATGTGTGAAATCAGAGTAATTGGCAATTTTCTTGGTTATCCTAAGGGTTGAAATTAGCTACTACACAAAAAGTACTTAGAAGAAGGCCTGGTGCCCAGCAGAACTCTGACTGTTTGTTATTCCACAGCTGATTTGTTTATTTCTCTTAAACCCTTGAGTTGAGCAGGATGTGACCCTAATTTATTTCAGAGTAAACCGAGGGCCACACAGGTAACCTGAGTTGCTCAAGGTCACACAGCTGTTAATGGCAGAGCCAGGGTCAAACCAGGATTTTCTGTCTCCAGTGTACCAAACCCCCTTGGTTGGGAACTAGGAGGCGCTTGGCTAGAATGGAGGCTGCAATCTGGGTTCATCCGCTGGATTGGTATCCCAGGATCCAAAACCTGGGGCCAGGGACGGGGCTCAAGAGAAGAGGGGGGAGGGCAGGGGAGCTGGAGAAGGTTGGTGGGAGAGAGACAGCACCAGGAGAGACGTGGGCTGTGGCACGGGAAGGCGGGAGACGGGGAGACTGGGGAACGGAGGGAGGTGAGGCCTGCGCTGAGGGAGGCCGGACGCTGAGGCCCAGTGGGAACGGGGCTGTTATAGGACAAGTCCTGTGCCCCGAGGGCCGGCCTGAGTCCGTGCCGCCTCGCCTCAGCGTGGACAGGCACAGCAGGCGCTGGAGGAAGGCAGACCCGACAGGATAGGGAGCCAGGAGCCCGGTCTGCACAAGAGGGAAAGAGGGACGAGGGAAAGAGGGACGAGAGCGCCCTGGGCCACGCCGGGCCAGGCAGCTGCGCTGGGCTCGTTTCTGCTCTTCAGACAGCAAGCCCCCTCCCCCCGCTTCTGAGGACCTTTGCACTTGTTGTTCCCTCGGCCCAGAGTGCTGGTCCCTCTGTGCTGAGTGCTCTCCCCGCTGCCGTGAGTGCTGTCCCCCGGGGGGTGGCACAGTGGACTCCTGAGGACTCAGCTCAAGGGTCAGCCCCGGAAGCCACCCCCTGGCTCCTGTGTCTCTGTCAGGGCCCCTGGCTTATCTCTCTCCTGCTCCTTAGTGCACCCTGACGAGGAGGCAGGACCTTCTTCCTGTCTTGTTCACCGCTGTTCTCAGAGCACCTGGGACAGAGCTTGGCACGGACCGTACATCCCGGTTCGATGAATGAGTGACTCAGTGGGGCAGAGGGAGGGTGCGGAGGGGAGTAGGAGGGAAGGCAGGAAGGCAGAGGAGGGGGTGGGGTGGGAGGGCTCGCCCAGGTGCTGGCGGGAGGAGAGGCCCAGGTCAGGGGCACAGATGGGCGGAAGGGGGGCTACAGGCTGCTGCCTCTAGATGGAGCGAAGCTTGCACCCCTGAGCAGCACGTGTGAGCAGATGTGTGTGCACATGGGCCCACGTGTATTCACACACACACACTCTGTGACTTTTCTGTCACCCAGTTCCAGGCTCTTTCCGCCTCTGTTTTAGTCACCCTCTCCCCGTCGGTCGCTTTGGTCAGTGACTTGCTGGCTCACATTGTCCCTCTCCTCCTCCCATCTACCCATCTGTCTGTGTTGTCTCCTCCTGCGGGCACCCACACAAGGGCCCTGATGGGGTATCTGATGGGCAGGGACTGAGCTGGAGGCTCAGGTCCAATCTGATCACCCCTGTCCCCAAGCAGTTCCCAAGGTGCCCGGGGTCTCTACTCTCTCATTCCAGCCTCAGGCGCTTGAGGGGTTGTCCAGCCGTGAAGAGCAAAATGTCTGGCTTCAAATCTAGGCATCGCCCTATCAGCACCTATCAGCTATATGATCTTGGGCAAGTTGCTTAATCTCCCCATGCTTCCGTTTCCTCATCTGTCAAATGGGAATATGGATAGCTTCTACTTCATGGAGTGGCTGTAAGGATTAAACAGGAAGTTCAAAGCGCTTGTAACAGGCCCAGCTCCTGGTAATCAGTACATATGTGTTGTGTTAGAGGTACTAGAGATATATAATTTTTAAAAATATTTTTTTATATTTCATAGAGAAAGAGAGAGGGGGAGAGAGAGAAACATCAATGATGAGAATCATGGATTGGCTGGCTCCTGCACGCCCCCCCACTGGGGACTGAGCCGAAACTCAGGCATAAGACCAACTGGGAACTGAACCGTGACCCCCTGATTTGTAGGTCAACTGAGCCACACTGGCTGGGGCTAATTCTTTTTTTCTTTTAATAAAATTTTAATTAATTAATTTAGTTATTTTAAATATATTTTTTTATTGATTTCAGAGAGGGGGGGAGAGGAAGAGAGAGAAACATCAGTGATGAGAGGGAATCATTGATTGGCTGCCTCCTGCACACTGCCCAACTGGAGCCGGGCAAGGAACCTGCAACCCAGGTGTGTGCCCTTGACCAGGAATCAAATCCAAGACCCTCCAGTTCAGGGGCTGACACTTGAACCACTGAGAACACCAGACAGGGCAAGAACGCGATTTTTAAAAATTGACTTTAAAGCCCTGACCAGTTTGGCTCAGTGGATAGAGCGTCGGCCTGCGGACTCAAGGGTCCCAGGTTTGATTCCGGTGGGAGGTGTGTAGGAGGCTGATCGATGTTTCTCTCTCATCAATGTTTCTAACTCTCTATCCCTCTCCCTTTCTCTCTGTAAAAAATCAATAAAATATATATTTTTAAAAAATATTTTTAAAAATTGATTTTAGAGAGGGAGAAAGAGAGAGAAACATCAAGGGGTTGCCTCCCACATGGATCCTGGCTGGGGATCAAACCCACAACCTGGGGATGTGCCCTGACTGTGGATCGAACCCATGACCTTTAGGTGCACGGGACAATGCTCCGAGCAGCTGAGCCACACCAGCCGGGCGGGGCGAGATGCATGTGATTCTCATCTTCATTTTGCTCATGAGGAAGCAGAGGCTGGGGTTGTCCGTAAAGAGGATCGGGCACATTTGCTCCTCTTCCTAGGTATTCTCGTTTGCCCACAGCCTCGCTCTTTTAGGCTGGCCAACTTCCAGAAATGGAGGCTGTGCTCATGACTGAACACGCACACCTCAGAGCAGGAAGGGCTCAGCGCATGTACAGCCCACCCATTTCGCAGCTGAACTGGGGCCCAGAGAGGGGCTGAGATTCTCCCAGGGTCACACAGCGCATCGATTGGAGGCGAGAATGCGGGGCTTCCTTGGTGAGTTCTTCTGCTGCCGGGCTATTCTTTTCTGTCCTGGCCAGAGAGTTCCGCAGGAGTTAGGACACAGCAGAACGGACTCTCTGAGGCCAGGTGGGAAGGGAGGGATGGGGGGGGGAAAGAGCCTGGCATTTAGCACTGGACAGTGCAGGCCCCACGTCTGGCGTTATTTGCTGTGAAGCCTTGGTAGGCAACTTCTCTGAGCCTGTTCGTCATCTGTAACGTGGGAGGGGAAGGGGTAATAGCCAGTCCCCACTTAGCGTTGGTTTTCTCTCTGGCAGCGTGGGGCATTTTCCCCCGCCTCATTTCATTGCCCTCCTGCCCCCCCATTTGGGGTAGACGTCATTGACACCCAGCAAATGCAGAGGCTGAGGCTCAGAGGGGAGAAGTCATGTTGCCTTCTAGTTACTGACTTGGGCAAATCCCTTCGCCTCTCTCTGTCTCAGTTTCCCCGTCTACAAAAGGGAGCTATAATATCGGTCTCACGGGGTATGTGTAAGTTAGGTGGAGGGCGCTGGCCAGTGTAGCTCAGTAGGCTGGAGCGTCGCCTCATGCACGAAAGGTTGCAGGTTAGCTCCCCAGTCAGGGTGCATATATAGCCGCTTGATGTTTCTCTCTCACATCGAGATCTCTCTCCCTCTCTCTCTAAAATCAATAAAACACATTTAAAAAAATAATAATAATCAAATGGCCCTGACCGGTTTGCCTCAATGGATAGAGCGTCAGCCTGGGGACTGAAGGGTCCCAGGTTCAATTCCGGTCAAGGGCATGTGTCTTGATTGCAGGCACATCCCCAGTAGGGGGTGTGCAGGAGGCAGCTGATCGATGTTTCTCTCTCATTGATGTTTCTAGCTCTTTATCCTTTTCCCTTCCTCTCTGTAAAATATCAATAAAATATATTTTTAAAAAATAATCACATGGATAAATATATGCAGAATGCATAGAATGGTATCCATAGCATGCTATGTAAATGTTTGCCATGATTATAACGTTCGTCAGTGGTCCCCATGGAGTTTTAATGAAGATTAAATGAGATAACAAGATGATAAGGTCTGTGCAGAGGTGCTATTAAATAGTAACATTTTGCCAGGATTTTAGGGCCCAGAGCCTCCCCCAGATTGAGAGGGAGCTAGCTGGGGACAGAGGTGCTGGAAGGCGGTGGCCGGGTCTCCGGTTGCGGAGGGGTGTGGGGGAGGCTGCCTTAGATGCCTTCCGTTTCCCCACTCCTGTCAGCCTGGGCGCCACTTTCCTTTTCCCCTCTGACTCCTGTTCCCTCATCTGTGAAATGGGGACGGTGGTATTTGCTCTTCCTCAGCAGGGCTGTGGAGGTGAGGATCAAAAGGGATTATAGGTGCAGAAGTGTTTGTGAGCTGTGGCGGATTGTTAGCGCTCCGCTCTCTGTAATTATTACACCAAATAGGTCATACCTGGGGCCTCTGTCTTTTTTCCTGCCTCAAGGACAGGGAAATAGGCAGGTCGTGTGCCGCAGGGCAGAAGCTAAGGAACTGGCTCTGGGAACAATAGGAGGGACAGAAATTAGACTTCAGGAAGTCTAAGTCAGCAGGGGAAGGGAAAGAGAGAGAACAGGAAGGTGAGGCCCGCGACCTGAGGGCAGCTGGGCAAAGGTGAACACTTGAAGGCAGAGAAGGGACAGAGGCCTGGCTTTTGGTGCCAGGGGAAGGGGTCCTCTTGGGGCAGCTGGTTTTTTGAGGACAGAGCATCATGGAGGCTGGTGGGGCTTCAGAGACCAACCAAGCACCCCAAGTCTCTAAGGGCCAAGGTCTGTAGGGGTGGTCCTGGGTGGGGGGGGCGTGTTTGAGAAGCCCCATCAGAGTCCCAAGCCCTACCTGGTGCCACCCTTCTTCTGGGGCAGCTGTGGGCAGAGGTGGATTTGGGGGTTCTCTGGAAATGTACACACTTTCTGACATGGTGTGGGCCCGTCTGCGGGAGAATTCCTGGAGTTTCCGGGCAGGACGTGGGCAGGAAGCCGGTGGCTCCTCGAGTCCGGCTGGGTCTTCCCTGGGCCTGCGGTTCTTTCCAGCGCTATCCGGGCTCCGAAGGTCCCCCTCACCGGGCTGCCTGGATTGCAGCTAGGTCCCATCTGGCTGTCTAGGTTCGATCTGAGCTGTCTGGCATCTGTCTGTGCCAAGTCTGGTTCGGTCTGAGCCCGTCTGGTTCTGCCAGGTTCTGTCTGCGATCTGCTTGGACCCTGCTGAGGTCCCGTGGGAGCTCTTCTGTGCGGCTCCCACCGGCCCTGCCCCAGGCGGACGCCTTTTGGATCCTGCCTGCATTTCCTTCAGGCTCTGGTGCTGACCAGTAGGTGCCGGGTAGCGGTGAGGTTCTGCCCGGGCCTGGGGTGAATCCTTTACGTTTCCCTCTGAATTAGGGCTGATTAGGGCTGCAGATGTAATTCCGCTCGGAGGGCTCGGCTTTTGTCCTCAGACTTCTGCCCCACGCAGAGAATCTTGAGTCAGGAGTGTAGCCCCAGGGAGCCTCCCTGCCCCTCCCCGGTTTCCGGCTCCGAACAAGTGTGCAGACACGAGGCTCTGAGGCTGGGAGAGCAGCTGGGAGGGCCTCCCGCATGCCCCCCGGGTGCATGCGTGTGGGTGCACGACAGCGTGTTCGCGTGTCTCCGTGTGGGTGTCAGTGGGTCTGTCTGTGTGCCTGGTGTGTGTCACTGGTCTCTCGGCGGAGGTGTGGGTGTGTAAATCCTTTTGTGTCTCTGAGCCTTGGGGGTGGAGGGCTGAGCAGCTGCAGGTTGCAACTAGGAAATCCAAGCAAGTGAGAGTAGGTGGGTGTGAAGTTGGAAGAGGCTGGATGAAAGCAAGTGAAGACACCGAGGAGAGCCGGGGAGGCAGCAGGGCAGCGGGGGCAGAGCAAGCGGAGGGGGTGCGGGTGGGCAGGAGGAGGAAGATGTGGGAGGTCGGGATGCTGCTGTGTCTCCTCCAGCCCTCACAGGGCTTGACTGCTTGCTCAACCCAGCACTGCCCGCCCCCCCCGCCCCCCCGCCCGGCAGTGAATTGACCTCGTATAGGGGACGTGGCAGGGAAAGGGGCCATGCAAGACGGGAAGAAGAGGGGAGCAAAGGGAGGCCTGGCCCCAGTGGCTGAGGGATGGTGGAGAGGGTCAGGCTCCTGGGACTCCATTCCAGACCCCTTCTCAGAGCCCAGAGCCAATTACTGCAAGGCTGACATTCAGCCGGTGCACTCCCTGCTGGTTGGTTAATAGCAGGTGTCCTGTGCATTCCCGGGGCCACATCCACCCCTGAGAGGGCGCCTTTGGCTAATTCCCCATCAGCTACCTGGCCTCTGGCATGCTGTTCCACCCCACAGCCAGTGTTCATCCTGACTGCCTGGGGCTGGCCGTGCACCCTGCCGATGGCCC
>PVJC01043272.1:0-14591 GCA_004026665.1 Murina feae
AGAGAGAGAGAGAGAGAGAGAGGAGGGGAGGCTTTGATTGCAGCTGGGACAGGGTGGTGGCAGCTGCTGCAGATGTGACTGCCACAGCACCGAGGCCCTGAGGCATGTGGTGTGGCCCAGGCAGGTCTGGGATGGTGGGAAGAAGGAAGGCCTGGCCCCTGCTCTCGGAGAGCTTCATTCAGGGCCAGAGGTGGGCCTGTGAGCACATTGGGATGGGGCGTAGTCATGCTCTCTAGTGAGGTGAGCCCAGCGCCGGGGCCTGAGAGAGGGGCCGGGAGTTCTGCCCGGGAGGACTTCTCTGAGGGGAGCACAGGGCCTGCCCAGTGATGGGGAAGATGCGTGGGGAAATGGGAGGCATCTCTTTTAGCTGAACAGTGAGGCAGGGACAGGATGAGAGCAACCCAGGGTGAGGCACGGGGACTCCCTCCCTTCACCCACACCTCTTCTCCTGATCAAAGGCTGCTCCCAGGCCATGACTGTGCGCCCAGGGCCAGTTACTTAACCTCTCTGAGCCTCCGTTTCCTTGCCTGCAGTTGAGGATAATGGATGATTTGAAATATAGAGACTGGTACACAGTGGACATGATAAATGGCAGGCGATGTTATGATTACTATTAGTGTTGTTATTATTCATCCAGAGGCTCAAGTACACACTGGGAAGCTGGGAGGAGGGGAATGGCAGTCGGAATCCAGATTCCAGAGAGACCAGAGTCAAACTCGGGGAAGCGCCCAGGCTCACACCCTCTCCCAGCACGATGACACACCTTCTCTGCGCCTCGGTTTCCCCTTCTGTGCCGTGGGGGAGGCTGGACCACAGGGGTCTCTTGGGGTCCTTTGATTCTGGCTTTCGGTGGTTTTCCGTCCACTAGGAGGGACGTTTGGGTGTGGTTGGGTCTCCAGTCTGAGCAAACTCAGAGCGTGGCACAGAACTCAGTAAAAAGGCATTGCTGCCTTTTTCATCCTGAGATTTTTTACGTTGTAATCAAACGGCGACTGAGCTTTATGCCAACCACGACCAGCAGCGATGACCATGACTCATCCCCAGGGCTGCCGTGGACGGCGGCACAGCTCCTGCACCACCCAGAGAGCCTGGGAGGTGAGCTGATGGGGGGTGACACCCAGCCGGGGTCCCACTTGTCAGGTTGTGCGTTTTAGTGCTGGGCATCCATCTTCTGCACCAGGAGGCACTTCTCTGCTCCGTGGCCAAGCCTGCACCAGGGCGCTGGGAGCACCTAGAAGCGGCTCCCTGCTTGGACCCCTGACCATGGGGCCAGGTCCTCCCCTGTTCCTTTCTCACCTGCACAGGAAGTCCTGCAGCTGGTCCCGCCCCGGGGCCTGTGGTTGGAGGAGATGGGCAGCGGGGCTGCACTTCAGGGCTGGAAGGGGTGTGTGGCCTTTATAGAAATAGGCTCAGGACAGGCTGGTAGCACAGTGAGGGGCTGCAGGGCCAGCCAGGGAGGCAGAGGCCCAGGTGCCTACCTGGTCTGTGCATGAGTGACAGCCTGGGAGAGAGGGAGGGGGCTGATTCCAGCACATTTTCAAGTCGGCTTCTCTCCCAGTTCCCTGAATCCTAACTCGGCCCCCTGCCCTTTACCCCCTGGCCCCGCCCAGCCCTTCCAGACCTCTGTTACCTTTTCACTCAGAGCCTCTGAGCAAGCAGGTGGAGGGGCCGGAGGGTCCCAGTCAGTCTTATCCTCACCTGCAGGTAGAGGAAGCAGGTGGCAGAGCCCAGGTCTTTGATCCCAGGGCATGTCGTGGGTGGAGCCCGCAGCCGCCCCTGGTCAGTCCTGTCCAGGTTTGGGCTTCGCCTGGAACAGGAACAAGTCCGTGCGCCGGGGCCTGTGGCTGGGCAGCACGTCTGCCCAGAGAACACAGGAGACCTGCTGCCCGGCGTGGGGTCAGTGGGTTTCTCACTTCTCGCATCTCCTGGCACCATCTGCCGTGGGCAGGAGCCACCGATGGCCAAAGCCCGGGTCTAGCAGCACCTTCCTCAGGCCCCTGGTGGGGTGGAGGAGCTGCAGCAGCATCGCCAAGCAGGTGGGAACCGGAGGAGGGGCCTGGGCCACGGGGTCCCGGCTCCAGAGAGATTGCTGGTCTCCCCACTTTTACTCCTGGGAACAGGGAAGTAGTTTTCATCTGTTACAGAATGTGGGGCCTTTGGAGAGGCCTGATGGTAGTAGAGACAGTCCTTTTCCATCCCAGCCACAGACTGTCCAGGTGTAGTTCCCATGGCAACTGTGGTGTTGCCAGGCAGCAGTGGGTCCTGCGAAAAACAAGGCCACTGTGACCTTCCAAGCGGGTGGGGCCCTCCCTGTCTCCTGTCCTGCTCCCCAGCTGGGAACCACTCTCTTTTTTTTTTTTTTAATGTATTTTATTGATTTTTTACAGAGAGGAAGGGAGAGGGATAGAGAGTTAGAAACATCGATGAGAGAGAAACATCGATCAGCTGCCTCCTGCTCACCCCCCACTGGGGATGTGCCCACAACCAAGGTACATGCCCTTGACCGGAATCGAACCTGGGACCTTTCAGTCCGCAGGCTGACGTTCTATCCACTGAGCCAAACCGGTTGGGGCCACTCCCTGGCCTCTTGTCTGTGCTCCTGGCATCTCCTGGCAGGGCCACGGCTTGGCCATCTGGTAGCCCTTGTACAAAGGCGGATCGGAATCCAGTAGGCTCAGTCTTCCAGCCCATTCTGGGTGCCAGGTTTCAGGGAGATGGGCTCGGCCGTGTCTCATAAGGCTTTGGCTCAGGGCCATTTTCGGGCCCACCAAGTCCCCACCCCACCCCTTGCCAGCCAGGTATGATGGCCTTTTCTCTCCAAAGGTGAGCTCTCTGACTGCCCACCTGTGGTCCTTCCTGGAGCCCTCTGGGGACACTTTCCTCCTGGGGCAATTCTCACCTACCCAATGCTCACTCCGTAAATGGGCACATTGAGGCCTCGGTACATGCCAGGTTTCTTCTTAGATGAATCAATTCACGCCTCTCCCACCCCCACCAAGCATATTTTCAATCATGAAAGAGTATGAGCAGGTCCAGCCAGCGTGGCTCAGTGGTTGAGCATTGATCTATGAGGTCACGGTTCGATTCGCAGTCAGGGCACATGCCCAGGTTGCAGGCTCAATCACCTGTAGGGGGCGTGCAGGAGGCAGCCAATCAATGATTCTCTCTCATCATTGATGTTTCTATCTCTCTCCCTCTCCCTTCCTCTCTGAAACAAAAAAATATATATTTTTTTAAAAAGCGAGTGAGCCAGCTATTTCAATCTCTGGCCCTCAGGAAGGAGTCCAGATACTCCTGCGGCCAGACTGTTGACAAGTTCCCTGTCACCCTTCAAACTGCGAGGCTTCCTCTCACTTTCTACGTCCATTTCCCCTTTCTTTCTACAGACCATGAAGACGATAAATATTTGCCAGTGAGTGATTATACAATGCAAATGTTTTAGCTAAAGAGTAACTCTGACCTAGCCCTTCCAAGGGGCTCAGAACTGGAAGTTTATTAACAACTGCAGTGTTTGATCTCTGGGGTTACCATCTGATAACAGGAATGACTGGGCTTATGTTTCTCCAGCAAGCGCTCACGTGGTCATCTTAGCGACCCTTGGCAAGGTGTCGCCTCATTCCATGTTTCTGTGTACGGATCTGTTCCCCCTCGAAGCCGAGGGTCAGGCTCAGGTGAACAAATGTTCGTCCTCCATTTCAGCGAAGGCAAGTCTGACCCATTCACTGCTCAGTGTGAACATGGTGTAGAAAGGTTTTCGTTTGCCAGATTCACTCGCCTCAGACCCTGGGAGTTTGTGGTCATTAAAACCAGCCTTGTCTCCAGTTTACCTTTGCACCATCCATGAAGAAAGTGTCTGTTGAGGGAATTAAGTGTCAAGATTGCAGAGGGACGTTGGCCTATATTATGGCGATAACTGGATAACTGGTTAAAGGCCCATCAAGCAGTAATTATAACAATAGATGCTGCCAACTACAAATAAGAGTTGGCTGTTAATTATAACAGGTTGGAGATACCCCTCTCGAATCAGTTATGCAACATCAGTTGAGTGCTTACTATTTTGCAAACCAACTTGGACAGCATTCATTTTTTCACTCTTTTTTTTTTTTAATCCTTACCTAAAGATATGCCTTTATTGATTTGAGAGAGAGAGAGAGAGAAACTTCAATGTAAGAAACATCAATCAGCCCCAGCCAGTTTGGTTCAATGGATAGAGTATTGACCTGTGAACTAAAGGGTCCTGGGTTCAATTTTGATTGAGGGCACAATACCTTGGTTGCAAGTTGATTCCTTGCCCTACTCAGGGCGAATGCAGGTAGCAACCAATCCACATGTCTCTGTCACATTGATGTTTCTCTCTGTCTCTCCCCCTCCCAACCATTCTCTCTAAAAATCAATGGGAAAATATCCTCAGGCGAGGATTAGAAAAGAAAGAAAGAAACATTGATTGGTTGCCTCCCATATGTGCCCCAGCCAGGGATTGAACCCACAGCCTAGGTGTGTGAGTGCCCTGACTGGGAATCGAACCTGCAACCTTTTGGTGTATGGGATGACACTCTAACCGTCCCAGCCACCCAGCCAGAGCCATTTTTTTTTTATTCTTAAAAATAGATGTTTGAAAGACCTTATGATAAGGATGAAAAGGCAAGTTACAGACTGGGAGAAAATATTTGCAAATCACACAACTGACAAAGGCCTTGCGTTAGAATAAAAACTCTCAAAACTCAACATCAAAGACAAGTAACCCAATTTAAAATGAGAAAAGGATCTGAATTAACTTATCTCGAAAGACTATACACAAGTGGGCTGTTAGCACATGCAAAGATATTCAACATCACTAATCATTAGGCGAAGGCAAATCAAAACCACTGAGGCTTATCACCTCCCGCCCACTAGGGAGGCTGCACTGAAAGAGACAAGTGTTGACAAGGATGTGGAGGAATTGGAACCCTCAGACATTGCTCATAGAAACATGAAGTAAAGTAGTAACTTTAGTAATGGGTAGTTTTTTTGTATTTTGGGGGTTTTTTTGGAGGGGGCGTTGCAAATTTAATTATTTTTTATTTTCAATTACAGTTCACATGCATCATTATATTAGTTTCAGGCATATACCCCAGTGACCAGACACTGGATAACTTACTAAGTGATCACCCCAATAAATCTCACATTATTGACTATGTTCCCCATTCTGTGCTTTACACCCCAGGACTATTCTGTAACAACCAATTTGTACTTCTGAATCCCTTCACCTTTTTTTTTGCATATCTCCCCAACGCCCCTCCCACCCACCAACCAACAAAAAGTTCTCTGTATCTATGAGTCTGTTTCTGTTCTGCTTGTTCATTTTGTTTTTTTAAATTCCATTGTTGATAGATATGTATTTCCTCCTCCTCCTCCTCCTCCTCCTCCTCCTCCTCCTTCTTCTTCTTCTTCTTTTTCTTCTTTTTCTTCTTCTGGAAGACCCTTTAACATTTCATGTAATACTAGATTGGTAGTAATGAACTCCTGTAGCTTTTTTTCTTTGGTCTATTTTGGAAGCTCTATATGACCATCAATTCTAAATGAGAGCTTTGCAGGATAGAGTAATCTCGGTTGTAGGTCCTTGCTTTTCACCACTTTGAATATTTCTTACTACTCCCTTCTGGCCTGCAAAGATTCTTTTGAGAAATCAGCTGACAGTCCTATGGGCATTCCCTTGTAGGTAACGAACTACTTTTATCTTTACTGCTTTTAATTGTGATGTGTCTTGGTGTGGATCTCTTTGGATTCATCTTCTTTGGGACTCTTTTCACTTCCGGAACTTGTATGTCTATTTCCTTCACCAAGTTAGGGAGGTTTTTCATCATAATTTTTTCAAATAGGTTTTCAATGTCTTGTTCTCTCTCTTCTCCTTCCAGTACTCTCATGATGTGAATGTTGGTTCACTTGAAGTTGTCCCAGAGACTCCTTTCACTATCCCACCGCTTTTTTTTGGTGTTCTGTTTGGGTGTTTTGCTTCCACATATTCCAAATTAATTATTTGATTCTCAGCTTCACCTAATCTACTGCTGATTACCTGTAATTTATTTCAGTTAGTGTATCTTTCATTTCCAACTGGTCCTTTCCATTTTTATGCTGTTGAGGTCCTCCAGTTTGGTTGTTTCTTAAACATGTAGTTACCAGATGTCCCAGAAATTCCACTCCTAATATGTATCCAAGAGAAATGAAAACTTGTATACTCGTCAAAAAGTGGACTACAACTGTATGCTAGGTTAAATGCTTTCCATTAATTTGCCTCAACAACAACCTATGATGAAAATACTATTGTTGTCACCATTTAAAGATGAGAAAATTGAAGCACAAAAAGATAAATAAAATGACTAAGCTAAGGGCACACACACCCAGGGTTTCCCTTTGGGTTGATGAACACGTTCTATAAGTGACTGTGGTGATGGTTGCACAACTCTGTGAATATGGTAAGACCATTGATTATTGATTGTGCACTTTAAATTGGTGAATTGTATGGTATATGAATATCTTAATGAAGTTATTTAAGAAACCTCAACATTAAAAAAATACCCAACTAGAAAATTGGCAAACAATATATATAGACGTTTCCCCAAAGATGGTAGATATACAGATAACAAATAACCACATGAAAAGGTCAACATCTTTCCAAAATCCAGATTAGACAAATGCAAATCAAAACCATCTTGAGATGTCACTCTACACCTACTGGAATGGCTACAATAAAGAACAGCAACAGCAAATTGTCAGGCACAAGGAGACGCTGGGCCCTGAGTGCCTTTGCTGGCCACTCGGGAAAGCAGTCGGCAGTTCCTCTGATGGACTTACCGTATGACCCAGCAATAGCACTCCTGGGCATGATCCCAGAGAAAGGAAATATGTTTCCTTTTTCAATATGTTTTTTATTATTGACAGTATTACAGATGTCGCCCAGAAAGCATATTTTCATGCAGACTCTTATACACAAATGTCCATAGTGGCTTTATGCATAATAACTCAAAACTGGAAACTCCCCAGATGTCCTTCAGCGGGTGACTAGTCAAGCAAAGAATGCTCCATACAAACCATGGACGCTGACTCAGCCCTAAAGAGGAACAGGCGATTGGTTTAGCCGGCGACCTGGGTGACCCTCGAGGAAATCATGCTGAGTGAAGAAAGCCAGTGTCAAGGCTAGATACTGTGTGACTCCACGTATACAACATTCGTGAAATAACATCACCATAGACATGGAAAACAGATTGGTGGTTGCCAGGGGTCAGGGATGAGCGGAAGAGTGGCTGTGGCTCTAAGGGGGGCACAGGGAGCCCTGCAGTGATGGTGCAGTGACATATCTGGTTGTGGTGGTGATTACTGACAACTACACACGGGATACAATGTATAGTATGGTACCAACACGCACAGGCACACGCACACACACGTACACACACATACACCCATGTAAAAAATTGGGTGAAGGGTGCCCAGGACCTCCCTGTACATCTCTGCAACTTCTTATAAACCTTCTAAGTATTTTCAAATAAAACATTTTGTAAATAAATAATTAAATAAGCATTGGAGAGCAGCAACATGCTAAGCACCATGCCCGGGTCTGGGTAACTGTGAAGAACAGAAGATACACACACACAGCTCCTGTCCTTGGCAGTTCATTTGGATGATTGCGTGATTAAATGGAATTTCTCCCTCTCTCTCTCTTTTTTTAAAGATCTACTAGCTTTCCATTCTTTGTGGATCTCTCTCGTTTTTTTAATATATTTTTATTGATTTCCGAGAGGAAGGGAGAGAGAGAGAGAGATAGAAACATCAATGATGAGAGAGAATCATCGATCGGCTGCCTCCTACATGCCCCCACACACACACACACTGGGGATCAGTCAGGCTGTGCATGTCTCATTATGACACTGGGGTTGTGAGTGCTGGGAGCCATTCCAGCATGTGTGGGCCTGGCATCTGCACCCTGTGCCCCTCAGCCTTGGCGGGGAGTCATAGGCGAAAGGTTTCCTTTTCTCTACGTGGAGGCAGAGTTCTGTTGTTGTCGCCTCGGAAAATGCTGGATGCTGCTGGCTGGTACTCATTCTCTCTCCTCACCCTTTGAAAGAGAAATGGTTGGTGAGACTCTGGTGTGTTCCCACCAGGGTTTCTGCTGAGGGACCCTGGGGACTTCCCACAGTGGCGGGGTTGCTGCCCGTGCTTTTCGAAGGGGGCCACCGGCACCAGCATCAGTATTGGGGGGAGCCGCTGGCCGGGTCCCTGCGTGAGGTGCTGCCAAGAGCAGAGTGGGCGCTGGACACTCCCAAAGCTCTTTAGAAGCTGGCTTGGGGGCAGGGGTGTGTGTTAGGGGTGACATGGTGGGTGGATGGGGGCCTGTCGGCTGTGCCCTGCAGGGCTGTGAGCGGTTCTATAGCAGCAGAAGCTGAGAGAACACTGGAAGCCAGTCGGCTTTCGAGACACATTTACAGAGAACGGTAGGAAATTAGAGAAACGCGTAGAGAATCCTGACAGTTTCTCTGCTTACAGAACTCAGATGCTCATCATAAAAATCCCAGAAAATCTTACTGAGGGCAGTGAAACTGTCCACTCGGCGAGCATTTTCCTTGGTTTAGTATTGGTTTTATTGAGACGCATTCCTGTCATGCATCCTGTGCCATAAGTTTACCCGTTTCAAGTGGCTCTGCTGGATGCTGAGGGAGGCTCGCCCCGGGGCCCAGCCTGGCCCTGGCGTTCAGGAGCTCCCAGGGGGCCTCGGAGTGAGGGGAAGCAGACGTAGGCCGTTGGCTGGGGCTGGGGCTGGGGCTGGGGCAGAAGAGGCCACAAGAAACAGACGAGAGCCTTGACCCTTGCTTGTGATTTCAGAACTTGGCAGCTTTAATGGTAGGAAGGCGACTGGGGCTGTGTCTAGAACTGTGCTCTGTCCTCCGCTACAAAAGTGAATGCAGCCCTAGCTGGTGTGGCTCAGTGGATAGAGCGTCGGCCTGCAGACTCAAGGGTCCCAGGTTCGATTCCGGTCAAGGGCATGTACCTTGGTTGCGGGAACATCCCCAGTGGGGAGTGTGCAGGAGGCAGCTGATCGATGTTTCTCTGTCATCGATGTTTCTAACTCTCTATCCCTCTCCCTTTCTCTCTGTGAAAAATCAATAAAATATATTGAAATTAAAAAAAAAAAAAAGTGAATGCGCCCTGTCCCTGTCCTCGAGGACCTGGCCAGCACGCAGGCGGTCGGGTAAAGGACGTCTGAAGGAAATGCAGCTTTAGCTAAAGTGCCAGCAGGTCCAAGAGGGGGTGCCTGCTTCCTCTCCAAGGTTCCGTCTGTGTCGGCCAAGGTTCCCACAGAAGGAAAGCCGGTCCTTGCTGAGCACGTCCCGCTCTGCATGCGTCACCGCCACCCCTTGCTGTGAGGGGCTCCTGCCTCTGGCTCCTTTTATAGGTGGAATGGTCTCTAGCTCTTGGCGGCTGCAGGTCTTTGGGCACCTGCTCCCTTGGCCAGCGCTGAGGCGAGTAGGCGAAGTACCCAATGCCAGCACCAGATGGCGCCGTGGGCCGCCCCGCCGCTATCCCTACACAGGGGGTGAGGGCTCCAGGGCGTGTTTCTCAGACTCCACTCACTTGCAGGCGTCTTCAGAGATAGTAGGCATCCCATGCGGTCACCCACGGAATGTTCTTCTTTAAACTCCCTTTTAGCCTTCTGGTATCTGTCCTAATGGGAAACCAGGACCTCTTTGCCATCAATAGATGATGAATGTAAATGTTTGTTAAAAAAGCAAGTTAACTGCTTAGAACATGGAAAGAAGGCGAATATAAAACTAAAGCTATTAGAACAGCCCGTGTTGGTCCATGTGTCACCCATAACCAGCTCGCAGACCACCAGTGCAAGGGATGGCGTCCCAGGCTATGAAAACGGGCTGCCAGTCAGTGTCACCTGGATGCACTGGGGGGAGGGGAGGGTTCAAGGTCAGAAGGTGGGAGAACTGCAGTGCTGGGAGGGGAAGGGACATACCCTGTGGGTCCCAGGGTCAGAGCCCGGCCTGGGACTGGGACCTGCCCTCCCTCCATCACACAGCTGCTAGAAGACCCTCAGGAATTGGAACTGAGGGGTGATGCACACATGTTTCTTGGCCCTTCTGATGCCCCAGAGGGTGCAGTGCTGAGGGGGTGGGGGGGTCCCAGCACAGGGAGCCCCTCTCTTGGACAAATGAGTCCTGAGTGAGAGTCAGGAGTCGTGGGTGTGGATGGTGCCAAGAGGTCCCTGGGGAGCATCTCACTCAGCATCCTGGGTCCTTGCCTGCTGTCCAAAGCAGGGTGTGGCATTGTGCCACATCCTCTGGTCACTGCACCCCCAGCTTTGGGCACTGGTGCCACGTCCTGGCACCCAGTCTTTCCAAGGAGCCACCACCCCACCCCCCCGGGGTGGGATCTTAGGCAGATGCCTTGATCCCTCTCCCTTGTCAGAGCTGGAAAACATCAGGGTCAGCCTCGCCCTTGGGTTGCCATGCAGGTCCTACCAGGTCCTCTTGGGTGGAGGGCCAGTGGCCCCAGGTTAGCGCCCTGGACCAATGAACCTCCCAGAGGCCAACACAGAACTGGACGGCTTTCTCCCGCTGTGCCCTCTGCCCTCAGAATCGCCAAGTTGAGATGACCCTGATCAGTTAAACATTTCACTCTGCTTTTATTCCAGAGGCTTCTGTGTTATTGTGCCCAAAACGATGTGTATTAGTTCAGGTAACCACCACCCCAAATCTCAGTGGATTAACACGCTAGAAGAGTGATTTTCAACCGATGGGCTGCAAGAATTTTTAAGACATGCAATACCTGACTATTCAGTCAGGGGCACCGCCCTCTTTCCCCTCAGATTGACAAATCAAAAAATGACAACAGCCAATACAGCAATAGCCGTGTGGTATGAAGGAATCCATCACATACCTTTTGTTTGTCAGTTAGTCAAAAAACACATACTTTCGGCGTGCTACAGAATTTCTGTAATTAGTCTGTGCGTCGTGAGATGAGAAAGATCAAACATCGCTGCCACAGAAGTTCATTTCTCACTCCCCTGCAGTCCCGAGGGCGGCTGATGAACATGTGGCCACAGCAGGCCGGCCCTGCAATAATGAACTCGATAGACACCACCCCCTCCCCCCCTCAGGAACCCTCCCTCCCTCTGACCGGGACACTCATCCGGGCCTCTGTCCTCTCTCCTCAGTATTGTACCTGGAAGGGTCGGTTCTTGTGTTTGAGGACATCTTCAGACTGATTGCGTTCTACTGTGTCAGTAGGTGAGTACCCCTGGCCCCACAGGAGGGCGTCTGGTGGCAGCAGATGGCCATGCAACGCTGGGTGGGGGTGGGGAGTCCCAGGGAAGCCCCCAGAGGGAAGGGTGCAGCCCACAGGATGCAAAGGAGGGGACAGTCCCTGGCTTTACCCTGGTAACCCTGGAGGGTGGTGCTTTCTTAGATCTGCCAGTAAGGACCCCTCCTCACCACCACCTGCTCCCCAGCTCACTGCCTGTCACCTTAGCACCCCCTGTTTCCGCCTCCAGGGCAGCTGGGGGTCCTGTGTGGACCTGGTGCACCCCGTTAGGGTTAGAAGAAGAACTTCCTGTAGGGGCAGCAGGAAGGGCTGGTACCCTCCGAGGGAGGGAGCGTGTGATTGTTGAGCAGCTGCAGGGTGGAGTGGGTGTCTGGTAGCCACCCTCAGAGCTGCTCTATTTATTCAGAACTGGTTGTAGGTCAATGGGAATTTAAAAATACATTTGGGTGTCAGAAGCTGATGGCTTAAGCTACTGTGTCTTGACTCAAACTGGCTAGAGGCTGGATAGGATGTCTCGGGATCCGGAGCTCCAGGCTCACTTCTCCCTCCTTCAAAGACACCATCCTTGCTGGTGAAAACCGCACCCAGCCCAGGACACCACCTGCCACCTGCCACCGGCCAGGACCCTCCCGGGCCCTGATGGGCAGAAACGCTGGTGCTGGTAATGAGAGCTGCTGCCTGCCGAGTGCTTTCCTGGTACCCAGCACTGAGCTCTGACACCCGTTCCCCTTTTCACCCTGGCAAACAATGACACGAGGCAAGAGCTCTTGTTATTCCCATTTCATAGATGAGAAAACTAAGACCGAGAGAAGTAACTTGCTCAAGGTCACACAGCTGTTACATGGCAGAGTGGAGATTCAAAATAGCTAAAGCGCCCTGGGGGGGGCGCTCAGTGGTTAGAGCACTGATCCACGCACCGACTCCCAGTCAAGGGCATGTACCTGGGTTGCAGGTTTGATCCCCAGCCCCCCGTCTGGATGTGTGGGAGGCAACCCATAGATATCTCTTTCACATCAATGTTTCTCTCTCTTTCTCTCTGTCTCTCTCTCTCTCCGCCGCCCTCCCTCCCTTCCACTCTCTCTATAAATCAATGGAAAAAAGATCCTCGGGTGAGGATTAACAACAACAAAATTAGATAAATCTCCAAGGCCCGCTATGCACATCCGGCCATGATTCCGATGACCTAGCCTGTCCTTCCAGGCCCACAAGGCAAAGCCTCAGGGGCCCCTTTGTGGGCGATGACGTGTCAGTCTCTGGGGGAGACAGGCCTTTCCTGGGCTGAGACGTTCTCACCTGAGTGGAAGGTGTGGCACGTTCCAGGTGCTTTGGTGAATGAATGAAGGAATGAATGATGGCAACCGCAGAGCCCGGAACCTGAGCTAAATCACTTCATCTCTCTGAGTCTCAACTCCGTGTGGGAATAATGCTCATGAGAGAGAAGCTGGAGGGGGGATGGGATGGACACAGCACGCTGCCCGGCACACAGTAGGTGCTCTGGTTCTGTTTCCAGGGACTATTGGATGGGGGAACCCAGGGCTGGGGCAGCCCCTAGAAGGAGGGGGTGGGAGCAGGGGCTGCAGGGGAGATGCTGGGGCTCCAATCCTTAGCAGCAAGAGGGTGAACACACTTGACCGCGTCTGAAGCAGTTACTACACGGCAGGTGTCGGCTGAGCCCTTAGCAAGCGTGTCAAACTCGCAGCCGGCCGGCAGGGCATGGGCTGCCAGGCGAGAGTTTGACATCCTTGCTACAGGGTCCGTGAGGTCTGGTTCTCTGCATACCCTGGGCAGGAGTCTATGGCCACGTGACGAGGGTGCAGTGAACCGAAATGAGGAAGGAAGGGAGGAGCCCCTTGGCCTGCCCTCTCAAGGAGGTGTCCAGGCACCAAGGGTTGTGACTAAGCTGCCATCTTCCTGCCAGCTGGAGGGGGGCCGGCTGGGCCTCTCAGCCTTTGAAGAAAGAGCTGATATCACTGCCTGGAGCTGGGGCCCCTGCCCCCTCATCCAGGAGCCACCCGGTGAGCAGGGCGAGGCCCTGAGAGGTGCCCATGGCCTTTGCTCCCAGGAGGAGGAGGAAACACAGGCACAGCCTGCAGGTCCCAGTCAGGGCCACGCAGTCCCTATACCCCAGCTCGCTGGATTCACAAAACAACCCCGCTGGCAGGCATCGTGCCTCCCCTGCCACCCGGGGAACGGAAACAACCCCGAAAGGAATGTAGCTAGGCTTCGAACTGGGCCCACGGATTCTAAAGTTCAGGCTGGCTGTTTTCGGTCTTTCTCTCTCTCTAAAAAAAAAGAAAAAGGCACCAAAATGAAGTCATGCTCTTCCCTCTCTAGTGGTTGACTTTCAAAACCACAAGTCACCCGGAGGTGTGAGGAGATGGAGCTCAGGGTGCCGTGGGCATCAAAGGGGTTCAGATGGTGTTCTCCTAGGCTGGGTCTGACATCTTAGAAGTGCTCCCCAGGTCACCCCCAGATTTTCCAGGACCTAGGGAGGTGCCAAGGCCCCCAGAGGGAGGAGAAGCCAGCCTGTGCCTAGGAGTGAGTGCGATAATGCACATGGTGTGTAGTGCCTTTCCACCTGGGACCACAGGCGTGGGAGAGAACAGAAAGATGTGCTCTTTGCACAGCTCCCTGGCACAAGCTGACCCGCCGAGTGGTGGGGTGGCTCTCACGACTCATGAGGAGCCCCTTTCAACCACTCCTGAGTTTATTCTGAGGTGACACAGGTCGGGGCCCTAGATCACCTCAAGATGGGGCTGACCCCCAGAACACCGGGGGCCAGAGGGCCGGAGCTCTCAGCCCCACCCACCCACCTCCCAGATGGACTCCCAGGTGCTGGGAGGGCATTGGGTCTAGAGAGGTGTGGACGCTCCCTGCCCCTCCCCTCCCCGCCTGGCGGTGCACCTCTTCCATCAGGCTGTGCCTTTATAATAAACCGGTAAATGTAAGTAAAGTGTTTCCCCGAGTTCTGGGAGCCGTCCCAGCAAATTGTCGAGCCTGAGGACGGGTCACAGGAGCCCCCGGTTTCTAGCCAATCAGAAGCCCAGGTGGCCTGGGATTCACAGAGGGCACCGGGCGGGGGACAGTGTGAGGGGACCTTAACCTGTGGGGTCTGCACTGACTCCAGACAGGTCGTGTCAGAACTGCATTACCTTGGGGGACACACACCCCCGTGTCGGTGCATTGGTTGGTGATGTCAGAAGACACCCAGAAGGGGTTGTCAAATCAACTGAGGGGATCATGACTGGCTCTTTTTTAAAAATGTAAGTTTTTATTGAAGAAAGAGAGAG
>PVJC01043273.1:0-14584 GCA_004026665.1 Murina feae
TAGGACTTGTGTATTAGATCCAACCAATTTTATTTTACTAATATCTCACATCATATGTCTAAACTTTATTTACTAGATGTAAAGTAAATATTACTAATTATCTTTTTCAATTCATTAATTTCAAATTTCATAAACATATTAAATTGTGTTTTAACTGATATTATTTCATTATTAAAATTACATAATCAATAAAAGCAGGTGGTTTACTTATCCAATGAATATTTATTGTACACCTAGTATTGTGGAAACTACAGCACCAAACAAAACAGGCTAATTCACTTTTGTCTAGGACAGTGGTTCTCATCTTCCTAATGACGCGACCCTTTAATACAGTTCCTCAGGTTGTGATGACCCCCAACCACAAAATTATTTTTGTTGCTACTTCATAACTGTAATTTTGCCACTTTTATGAATCATAATGTAAATATCTGCTATGCAGGATGTATTTAGGCAACCCTTGTGAAAGGGTCGTTCGACCCCCAAAGGGGTTGTGACCCACAGGTTGAGAGCCGCTGGTCTAGCAGCTTGCATACTAGTGGTAAAGTAACGGTAAATATATGAAATGTCAGGGGGTGGTGTTGCTGTCTATGATTAAAAGGAGAGCAGGATAAGTGAATAAGGGCAATAGAAATTCTGAAATGTACCTTCTTTTTAAGCTTTCCAAGATTCTCCCTACCCCCTGATTTAAATATTTTTTTACTCTAGACCAGGTGTTTGTATCATCCATGTAGGTATTTCCATTGTTTTTCATATCATACTGTCCTGTAATTTCTGGCTTAATGTTTGTTTCTTGCCCTTAAGGGTATGCTTTATGAAAGTTGTGTGCGTAAATCTTTTGTGTGTCACCAGTTTGTAATGCTAACTCCTGTTATAAGTGCTTGTATTTGTTACAACAATAAATGAATGATACTCTCAGAACTGAGGATAACTGGCTCCGCTGGAATCCAAGGGCCCTTTCTGAGATAATTAGGAAAGAATGAGTAAAAATTGTAAAAAAAAAAAAAAAAAGAAAAGAAAGAAAGAAAGAAAAAGAACATGGATTTATACATTCTGTTTGGTTTAATTGTAACATTACTAATTAATTTAGAGTTTTACATTTTACATTATTTTATTGGCATTACTATATCATCCTTTTTATAGCTTTTTTGAAAAATACAAAGTAAGAAAGTTTTCTGAATATTAATCTTTTATTCACAGGTACTACTGAACGAGTGTGTTTGATCCAGGGAACAGTTGAAGCACTGAATGCAGTTCATGGATTCATTGCAGAAAAAATTCGAGAAATGCCTCAGAATGTCGCCAAGACAGAACCAGTCAGCATCCTCCAACCCCAGACCACCGTTAACCCAGATCGCATCAAACAAGTGAGTGTTTAGTTGGGAAATCAAAGAGAACTACACATAGCATGGTGTGAATTCCTTATGAAAGAAGCTTTGTAGTCTTACTAAATATATATCTATATATATTTTTCTAAACATACTTAAAATAACAGTTGTCATTTACTTAAAAATGATTGTTCTCTTTCTTACATTGATTAGTTGATCTATTGATTGATTGAATTATTCATTTCAACACTGAGGAACAATTATGTGACTCATTTCTATTGTGATTTACAGACACAAATTTGATAATTTATGGGAATTTAATCTATTTTAAATTACATTACTTTTAAATAAAGTATAAAATTTAAATAAAACTATATTCTCAAAATTTAAATACCATTTTGGTATTAGTCTTCAATATAGGTATTATATTATGCATATATATTCCTGTTTTGTTAATTTGTCATGTTCAACATTTTTTAGCAGCAAATATGTATAAGTATACCTTTGTGCCTAGCAAACAGTTACTTGTTATAACTCAGCTCTTACTTTCTGTATAAGTTGTGTAAATATATATAGAGAGTCATAAAGGGCCAATGTTAGTTTTTAATGTATGGGATTCTCTGTAACAAAATTTTTACTTGATAAAAGACAATGTGAGTTTTTAAGAGTGAGTATAGGCTGACATGATAAAAGAGAAAAATAATATATTTTTAATACTAAATAAGGTGGATTCTTGCCCGTAAAGTCTTTTAAATTAAAAATTACTGGATGCTTTATAATCATTGCTTCTGCATTTGCCCTTTTATATTAACTACTTAATTTTTTATCATACTATTACTAGAATATACCCTCAAAAGGAATGTATTTTTTATTACTTTACAGGATATTTGATTTACAGAATATTTATGTTCACTGTAATAAATTTGACATGTAGCTCAAAATCTTATTAATTTCATGTTTCTGAATTTAAAAACAGTGTTATGAACCTATTAAATTTTTATCAATATATAGGTGAATATAAGACTTACTAATCACATTCAAATGTAGAAAATATCAATTAGACAATATATTTTCAAATTATAGGAAAATATTTTGTTTTCTCTTAATTACTATGTTACAAAATACTTCCATGTTTGAATTACAAATAGGTAGTTGTTATTCCATATAAAATGATTCATTTGTTTACTCTCTATTAATGTCATAATGGTTAGATTTTGTTAGTATACCCTTCATATTTTTTTAAGGAAGTAACTTTTAATCTGTATATGACAGAATTTAAATATTTTAAAGCTTCAAATATCAGATGATTACTTTATTCTTACAGTCATTTACAGTTTTAGAATTTTTATTTTATCTATGCTAGGTAAATAAAAAGAATATCTGTAATGCTTTGAAAGTGATACATTATTCTATCTAGGTTCTAAACTATGACGTTAATTAAAGACCTCTGGATTAAATACACCTGGGACTAAGAATTTACAGAAGCACTAGGGTCTGTTGACTTTCTACTTTAATCCAGCCTAGTCTTTCTTTTCTTTTGTAACTTATGTGATAAGTTCAAACATTTATGGGTGTGATGGACATCTTGATTTTTTAAAAAATAAAACATACAATGCAGTTGGAGTAGAACGACATCACTGGCAGTATATTCAAGACAATGATATGAATGGATTTTTATTTAATATTAATAAGTAGCTAGTACAATCAAATAATTGTCTCAGAATTATTATTAAAATTCCAATTTTCTCTATGGTTGTATGACTTTTATTGGCTACCTTATATCCAGTGCCTATATAGATTCATAAAAATCAAAATTTAAAAATGTTTGGTTTGTTTTTATTTGCCTTTTTCTCATATTATTTAAATTCAAGATAAGTATTAAAAATAGAGGTTGGTTTATTGTGTATTTGCATTCACTGTAAGCCTTGTAGATACTCATGGAATTAATATTATTGTCAATTACTTAATATTTTTATGTAATTAATAATGTACTAATTACAGTATCATTTAAAAAGATTTCTCAGAGTAACTAAATCTAGTAGGGCAATATATTTCACACTTAAACACATTTTTTGTTAAGTGTAAAAATAAAATAATATAGTTGAAAAATCAGGAAAAGAGATCTTACATATTTTAGATCTAAGATATTATTGATGAACAGTTTTTTATGCTCTAAGTTTAGGATTCTCTAACTTTCTAGGTATCCTATTTTACCAATATCAGCCTTTCTATTGGATCATTCTGTAAATAGAATTCCAAGAATATACATTTAAATTACCATAATTTTATTTCTGAAGACATGATGCTGATTATCCAGTATAGAATAATTATGTCTAATATAAATTATTTCCCACTAGAATAAATAAAAACATATTTCATATTATACATATATATGCATATCTGACTTTAGTACATAGAATCATAATAAAATTTTCTTTAAAATGGCAGTTTTTTCCTTAACTAGTGATACAAGATTTACATTTACTTTGGGCTTCAGTCCTTAAATTAATTTTAAAAATAATGTCTTCGAAGGGTTGTTTTAGAATTTTCTTCTGGTTAAGATTGTGCAAGAGTAAAATTAAAGTTTGTAAACTGCTAGAGCTAGGAAATGTGACTTTGGGATAGATATATGTTTAATATTGAATATGAAATATATTTTTTAAAATGTTTGTTATGTGCCCATTGGTTTTGCTTACTAAAAACAGTTTATATGTAAGCTATATATAAAATAATTTATATGTAATAGGAAGTCAGAGTTAATTTTAAACAATTAAAACTTGCCTTAAATGTTATAATTTTACTCCATATATTATGAACTTTTAATAAAATGGTGTATCTTAAATTATGCAATCTAGATCCAGTTGGCAACCAAAAAAATTCCATCGATCATCATATTCTGCCTAAATAAAACGTACTCTTATTGACTGAATCAATTCGCAAACCAGAATAGTTGTTTTAGGGAAGTAATACATAATGGTCTTATCACAATGAAATTTAGCATGACAGTCTTATATCCAACTTCAGATATTAGATATTGTGAAATATTCAATTCTTAATTCTCAAATGTTTTTGTTTTCTATTTAAAACATATTTGTTTGCTAATACAGAGATAATTATAATATTTATTGAATAATCAAAATATTATATCCTCTGTTTTTTAATCTTAATACCAGGAAACTATTATGAGGTACATAATACCATTGTGTTTATTTTATAAGAAAGTATACTAAGAAACAGATATGCAACACGAGTTAATAAGCCAAATTAAACATTAATTAGCATGAAACATATTATTTCTTATTTTCAGGACACCCAATTAACTGAGACATTTGAAACTTTGAAATAATTTAGACTTTGCTTGCCTAGAAGCTCTGAACTCATTTCGGAGCACTTCCTACCCCAGTTTATTTTGTATATATTTTTCCAATTTCTACTTTTTTATGTTTTAAGCTTTATATTTTTATTTTCTCCCCATAAGATTATTGAAACTTTTCTTCTTATTGTAAGTGCCTCAAATCCTCCTCTAAATATATTTGCTTATATGTAATGAGTCAAAATAATGAACCCTTCCCCAAAATGTTAGAAACCACAAATCAGTATTATAGTTAGCATTTGTTAATTTCCTTTATCTATTATAGGTTTCCAGCAATTTCTTTCCCTTTTGGCTCAAATATATTTTTAAGGAAAGCTATGTTAATTAAGAAGTGGTTATAGACAAGTAAACAATTCTCTTATGTTAAAAAAATTTCAAATTAAGATGTCAGTAGTCTGATTTAGCCTAAATAATTTTACTTCCATCATGAAAAATTGATAAAAATTGTACATAACCTGTTTTTGAGAGATCAAAAATGCTTAAAGTAATTTATAAAAATATAAAACTTTATTCCAAAACTACAATATAAACAGTGTACTATAAAATTTTAGAATAGTGTGAAGGAAATATGGGCTATTGATATTTGATATTGTAAAACAGGTGAAGACTTGAACCTTGAAGATTGTATAGGAATTGCCTAATTATAGAAAAAAGAAAAAAAATTATTTTAGGCATGTAAAACAGTATGGATTTAAGGAGAAAGGTACCATAATTGTTGACTAGTATGGAAACCATCTTGACAGAGGCGGAGCATCAGTGTTGGAGTTTAGAAAAATAATGATAGATAGGTAAGATGGGACTAGACAATGGAGAGCCTTGGATGGTCGGTCTGAGACGCATTCCATAGGCTACGGACTCTTGCTAATATTTCCTAACAAGCCATTTTAATTTCTCTGGAAGGTTATGAAAACAAGGAGGTACCTCGGCATTTTGTTCTCTTCTATGCTAAAAATCCAGACGGAATCTTGGGGTGCTCGTAAGATACAGTTTATGGGAGAAAAAGAGAAGTATGGCAATTGAGTGTTCTACAGTGCAGACCTTTAGTTTTGAAGGTCTGTAAGAAAATATTTTCTAAAACTTTTTTATGTAACAATTCACAAATCCAGGGGATGTCAGGCAAAAAAGAAAAAAGAAAGAAGGGTTTTGTGGTCAAGAATGAAGGGTCAGTAATAATAGAAATAGTGCTATATATATGGTGCTTATTCTGTTTCTGAGCCCACCATTGTGCTGCACACGTGTAAAGTGTGCAGATCCTCACACAGATCCTATGAGAGAGGTACAGAGTCCATGCTTTACTTAAGGACACTGATGCTTAGAGGAATTGAGTGACATCCATGGACATATAACTGGTTATTTCCTTAACACTGGGCTTCATGGCCTCCAAGTTTGAGTAATGCTGGTGAAACAAAATCCAATAGATTTCTCTCATTGAGACTTTTCAAAGTCTTGAATAAACTCTAAGAAGAGAACCTTGTTTAAAATAGTGTCTTATATCAGGGTGAAGTTAAGAGACTAAGCAATATTTTAAGAACAAAATGAACATAATCTCACTTTTGGTTGTGAAAGTTGAGACAAATACATGAAGTTAAAAGATATTTCAAAGTCAGTTTTGTAAGGCTTCAAGACTGATTTGTTGTTCTCTTTCCAAAATGGTGCAGAAAGAATAAAAAATGGATATGTGTAGTTTTCAACCTAGCAGAATGGTGAAACCTGAAAACAAACAAGTGAATGTTAAGCACCTATTGGATGGATATATTTATCTCAGGATAAATATATATATTTATCTCAGGAAAGTTGATTGTAAATAGTATCTATTTTCTTGAAGTAGTCTTTGATAGAAGAATAGGTGAGAATCTAAAACTCAAAATATAGACCCTTAACTGTAATAGAGGGGCTAATTTCACTTGCATCTTCACAGTAGGAGAGAAAAAAAGAAGCAAACAAATGAACTACAGAAGCAAGTATCAGAAAAAGTAAGTGAGAAGCATTATGGTAAATGCACAGGCTCTGGAGCAGGACTGTCAGGATTCAAGTCCTGGCTTTTTTAAATTACTAGCTTGCTATTTGGGGGCAAGTTGTTTTGCTTCTCTGTACCTCAGTTTCTTTACTTATAACATGGGGATATTAACATTATTTTATTTCATAAGGATATTATGAGTGTAAACTGAGTAAAACTATACCTTGTAGCTACTCTTTATAAATCATAATGACAAAAAAGGAAATCAGTAATTTTTTTTCTGTCAGAAAATAAGGAGAGGAAGCATGAAGAAATATACTAAAAAGGATCAAATACCCAGAGGAAAAAAATATTAGAATAAGTACCTTCTTAAATGGGAGATTATTGGAGATTTTAAAAGTTAGTTTCAGTCACATGGTGAGAGCAAAGTCATTATTTCCTAAAGGTGAAGAGGCTAGTTAGGTAAAAAGAAAAGTGGTATGAAGTGTGGAAACTGCTGATTTGAAATTTTGAATCTACAAAGGAGAGAAATAGAAGTTAGATCGGAGATACTCACTTACCCTAGCTACTTAGGAGGGATTGGCTTGTGTCAAAGAATAAAAAGGAGATTGAAAAGGCAGAGAAATTTGAGATGGGATTACAGAGAAAACAAGATGACACTAGAGTGGTGGAAAGGTACAACTTTAGAGAGTTAAGACCTAGGCTGTAAAAAGTCTGAGTTGGAGTTCACAGTTTTGTCTACAAGTGAAAAGAATGCAAAGATGGGGGGGGGAAAGTGATTTGGAAAACTGAAAAAAGTGTAACGAAGTCAATTGTGGTAGATAAGGAAGCTCATTTTGGTTTCTTATAAGTAATGGAGAATACCAGTCTAAAGTAAGATGAAATACATGTGATTGAATGGTTCAGGAGCACAAATATAGAATAGCAATTATGAGGAGAGTGTGCTATGAAATAAGAATATATTGTGAAAGATCTTTGAAATGAGATATCATAAGTTTATATTAAGGCTAAGTAGTTCCAGATAGGCCAGGCATTTGGAAGAAGGGAGGGATACTTGTCAGAGGGAAAACTAAAGTTAATAATTACATATTTAAATATTATACTCATTATATTATAGAGCAGTATGCAGATTTATTTTACAGAACTCAAAAACAGGTTTGGGAAGGTGATTACTTAAGTAATGTTACTCAGCTAGTGATAAATTCCAAATTACAATTGAGATTTGTTGTACAGAGTGCTCACTGTACCTCTGAATATCAGAAGTTCTTGGCAATCTACTACTGTAGATTTGCCTGAACGTAAGCTTTATTTATTATAGAGTTTATTTTTAATAATACTCTCTGGTCCAGCAAAACTGTCAGTTAACAAGAATACATTTTATAATTTATAATTACTTTTTAGTTCTATTTCCCAAAACCTAGTTATATATAACTAAATGCCTATTGTTAAATTTTGAATTTTTAAAAACTATACTCTGAAAAATCCACTGTTTTAAAATTATTAAATACTTTAAATTTTTCTGCAATAAGTAATTCAACCTTTAAGATTTAAAGTGGAATCCGTAAGCAGCCATTCAATTCATGTAAATAGAAATATTCTTTCCACTTGAAGGTAAAATTTTGATTAAAATGACTATCCTTCATAATCACTATTTGATAAATGTAAAAAAATAAATTTAAGAGTAGTGTGTCCTTTGTAAATATTATTTATAATGGATATTTTAACATATTGTTACTATATGGATATTTAGTTACATCTTCAAGATGTATATCAGAAATTTTACTAAATGATTTTTTAACTTGAAACTACTAAACTTAAAATATGTGTGGTAGGCAGGAGTAAACATTTTGTTTATAAAATATTAAGGAAACAAACATATTGTGCATTTATATTATATACTGAAATATTTCTTTTTGATTTTTCTGTTCTATTTTTTGGAGTGATTGAGAAAACTATCAAAGCTGTTTCATTAATTAATAAAACTTTATAAATTAAAGGCATTTCTTTAATATGTTTATAACTTCCTCCTTATAAGAACAGTTGCAACTAGTATTTAAAAGATGAACTTAAATGTAGGCTTTCTGAGATCGATTGTTATAAGTTAATTTGTAAAGGGAGGAGACTTTCTTTTAGTTTAACAGTAACTATATGAACAATAGATAACTGGAAAACTAATCACATGTTCATTTCATTACATGTTCATTATCTTAGAAATATTTAGAAACAATTTACTGTAATTTTTTTGACAATCTTATCCCTTGAAGCCCAAGCTTATATAATTTTTACCTGTTTACTTAAAATATTGAACTATAACTTATATTTAATAACCAAATCTTTAATGATTTTTAAAACATGTTTAATATTATCCCAGAAGTTTAAAATTATTGTTTTTATATCTGTGGGGAAAGAAACAGCATTAGAATTAGGGACAATATTGATGAATCTGAGTTTTGTCAATTATTAATATATGCCCAATATTTCATATATATGCCAAGCAGAGAGATACTAGATAAATTGATAGAAGGTAATATTAATGTGGTTAAAAATTCTGAGCCACTTGATACTACTACTTTTTCCACATAATTCTTTTTAGTATTTCAAGACCTCGTTGAGAATTCGTATCCCAGGTAAGGTAGATGTCATAGTGAGCCTGTGGTGCTTCAGGTCGATTTTACCCTGATAGGATAGAGGAGCCCAACACACATACCTATACTTCTGTAGGTTAATGAATTTAGATTCTGACATATTTGGAGAACCGGCCTCTAGATTTATTTTACATCTACTTAGTCAGCCACCTTATAAGATTACTACAAAATAGATTTTAAAATGTGCTAACTACTCACAGGAATTCTCTGCAATAAAAGTTATAACCAGAGATGAGAAAATAAATCTTTACTGTTCAGTTCATAGTAGCATGAAGGCAGTATCATATGTCCTATCATAGTATTGCAAGGAAAAGAAAATATTAGGGCACATTTTAATGATGGAAATTTAAAGTCTCTCTTGAGAAATGACAGGAATTTATTACAAAGAACAAAAGCAGAAAAGGGATTTAAAGATTTGTCCTTCTTTTATGAGGTGGTTCTTTTGAATGTAGCTCCTGTCCCCTTTTTAAAGATGAATTAACAAAAACCTTGGTGTGACTCAACATGAAGTCTAGTTTTCTCAAAGTATCTGAGGTTTCACCTGAGGAAGAACTAGGAATCCCTTGAGGAATGGACTATTTAAATAAAGCACGACCTAATGTTACAAGCAATCTTACATTGTAAGTTTTGGGAGAACAGTGAGTTAAGCAGGAGCCTGTGAATTTCTTATCCTTTCTTTTACTCTTAACTGCTTTATTCTACCCAAATTAGAACTTTTTAATTTAAATGCATGAACATGACTATATTAAGTAATTGCATCTACTTTTCCTGACACTGCTGAACCTTTAAAGTTATGCTTTTGCTCATATCTGAGTAATTTTGATGAATATATATTAATATAAAACATAATGTTCATTAGAATTGTGTCTATTCTGTAAAATTACCCCACTTAATCTCTTCAGAAATATTATCCACTGAGGTTGCTACTTAAGAAAAAGAGAAAAAATCTTAACATTTTACACTTTAAGGTTACTCTTTTACATGAGTTTTTAAAATATTTTAATGAATTAACACATATATTATGCGCTCATAAAACATTTTATATGTAGTACATGTATTTGCTTGGAAGTGAAGTGAACAATAAATATGATTCCTAACATTTTTGTGCTTATTTTCAAGACAGGCTGATGATACTATAATATATTATTCCCTTCATCCATATTATATTTTTAGTGTTTAACATAAATGATAAAATAATAGTATGGCAGTTTGTTAAAATGTTATTAGTTACTTGTTTATTAATATGAAGTTAATGTTTACATTTTCAGACGGGCTCTAAATTTATTAAAAGTTAATATTTTAGAAGATAATGTGATATTAAGAACTCAGATCTGCAAATTTAGTTGCTTTTAAGTATGGATCCCTAAATTCATGTGGAATCAACTTGTTGGTGATGGTCAACATATTAAGTAGGTGGATAATTTTATGCCAAAGTAAACTTCATTTCACCACTTCTTCCAATCCCCGACTGTATTCATTGATAGGAAAATGACTCTTTCAGTTTTACTCATTGAATTTCTTGAATTTTTGTTTCACATCTCTTTTCCCCCAAGAAAACAAAGGGAAAGAAAAGAGACTACTATTCATGAATATGGTCAGGATCCCTTTAGTACTCATGTGAATTTTTATCAGTCACCATCATGATTTCAAGTCATGAATTTATTTTTACATGCTTATTATGCATGCATATTTACATGCATTGATTATTTAATTGATCTCAAATTTCATTAAATTTGAATTAATAGGAGAAAAATTTGTTCATAGGATTTTGTTCTCGTTATATTACATTTTATTTTATTTTGTTTTATTTGAATAATCAGTTTAAGGCTTATGAAGGTTGATTTGCTCCTAAACTGCTTTGTTCCCAGACATTGCCATCTTCCCCAACTACCACCAAGTCCTCTCCATCTGATCCCATGACCACCTCCAGAGCTAATCAGGTACAGTATCATCCTGTCATCTACACCATACCTTTCACTGGTGATTGCCTGCACACTGGAGAAAAAGATAATGGTGGGTTAAGGATGTATTCGTTCATTCACCACGATCAGATTCCAAATAACCTGGGAAAGAAATATTATTTCTGAAAATTTATATGCATTTTTAACTTTAGGTAACAAAAATATATTCAGGTGGTAGACTAGTATAATTTTGAATTTTCCCCTTTAAATTATGATGACTTTATGGAGCTCTGAGGTTTATTTATTGAGTTGGTGTTTCTGATCTCCCTTATTGTTTCTTCCTAGGATTCTTGATATATAATTTAAGAATATCATATATGTACAAAATAAATGTTTAAATATGACTTATTGAGCAAAGGTATATCTTTAAAAGTGAATGCATTTTCATTTGATTCTTATTTCAGACATTCTTTACTATGTAAATAATTTTAAACTTCGGGTGAAAAGCATTTGTAGCAATCTAAAAGTAACTGAAAATTGGTATTTCTGATCATTTTAATGTTATTTAATAACTCAGGAAATGGTATTTTCTTAGAATTTAATGCTAGCATTTTTTTTGGTGGAGTTGCAAACTGCAAAGTATAAATATATCTTATTAGTTTGATTTAATGATTGTTTGGTTCTGAATATAGGTCATTCTTCAAATGTGGTTAATTTTAGCAAATTTAAGGAAATCATCTAAAATATTTTATGTAATTCATTCATACTGTACTTTAACTTTACAGTTGTTGAAAAATATATTTATTAAAATGATTAAACACATTTTCATTTTGTCTGAGTTGAGCTTCATTTAGGTGAGAAATGTTTTTTTCTTTAATACTTCCACTTTCTTACTAATACAAGACCTTATGGGATTACTTAAATATTAAATAAAAGATTTTGTTTTAAATACGTTTTTCACAGTTGACTAATAAATCATTAACTTTGAACTATATTTGATAAATATTTAAGTGTGGCTTTTGCATTATATCATCTAATATAAGGCTATCATAATTATTTTGCTCACTATTGATTCCAATACTTCTGTAATCTTAGGAAAAAAATTAAAATAACTAGACATTAGGAGTTGATTTTTATTTTATGCAATAGCATTCCCTCAGACAAAAATACTTTGTAATGCTCACATTTTAGCCCCAATAAATTGGTTTAAAAAGTATACCTCTGTAGTGATGAAACACAGCACTTCTCTTTGAAGGAAGTGATACTATTTATAAAGTGCGAACCAAGCTTATATTAGTGATGCATGAAATTAAAAAGTGTGTGTGTGTATGCTTTATATTCCTTATCAATTATATGATTCCTTATCAGTTATTTAATTATATGATATAGAAAACTATTGGGAAAATAACTGGCTGTTTTTGATGATTCTTTTGCACTTCATCCTTATTTATTTCGAAGCAAAAATAAGACAAATGCATACAACTACAATAAAAAGCTAATGTTTTTTGAACATAAAAAGTAAACAATTCTGGATCTAGGAAGAAAAAATTTTCTATGATGTTATATTTGAATATTTTATTTATTTTATATGAACATGTGAATTTGTATAAAATGACTTCTTTAAAAGGTGAGTTATATGTTGACATTTACTAATATATTTTACTCTCTAGATATGTTACTACATCCACTACAGCCAGAATCTAATAGTTTTTTAATTTGAAATAAGTCATTTGTGATTTTATACTCTGTCTACTATACTCAGTTATATTTATTAAATATGTTTTATTTTTACTTGTTTTTCTTCCGTTCTTGTACAAACAAGCATAGTTAGCTCCTGGAAAACATGAGGCAAAATATAAAAGAACAAAACAAAATTGTTAACTTCATTGAAGGAATTACAGTTGTCAATCCATCTTGATACTATTACTTGTTTTATTTCCTACAGTATTTCCCAATAGATTCTATTTAAGTTGTAAGATAGAAGGTAATGTGGGTTTTGCAGTTTATAGGTCATAATTGTTTCTTGTGTATAATCCTAATTAAGCTAGTACCACTTTATTATAGATCTAATATATACATATATATGTATATACATATATTAGATCTGTAAGGGTAACTGGAATAGAATATCCTATCTAGTAAAGAGGGAATATGCTAATTGACCCTCACACTGTCACAAATATGGCAGCACCCACAGCCAATAAGGAGGGAATATGCTAATTGACTGTCACTCCCACAAATATGGCAGTGCCCACAGCCAGTGAGGAGGGAATATGCTAATTATCACTCCCTCAAAGATGGCAGTGCCCACAGCCAATAAGGAGGGAATATGCTAATTAGCTACCACGCCCTCAAAGATGGCAACACCCACAGCCACAAGATGACAGCTCCCAGGCCCTGGCCTTGCCACACACTTGCCTCTGGAGTCCTCCAGTCCCCTCAGCCCCCCAGCTTCCCAGGGCCAGCCCAAGGCACAGGCACACCTCAGATGGCAACTGCTCAGCTCCCCAGGGCCACCTGAGGCTCAGCTAACTGGGGCAGGCCAAGGCTTGTGCTGCCAGCAGTGGCAGCACCAGAGGTGTGATGGTGTGTCGCCTCCCGCCCCTGAGGGCTCCTAGACTGTGAGAGGGGGCAGGCCGGGCTGAGGGACTCCCCCGCTCCAGTGCATAAATTTTCATTCACCTGGCCTCTAGTATGATAATATTAACCCCTGCTTTCATAATTAAAATGCTTTTAAACCTATAGCACAATGGTTTTTATTACTGGTTTAGATTTGCTTTATTCTTACCCAGCCATTTCACAGACATGTCACCAGTTTTATAACTGGAAGAAATGGTACAAATGCAGAGCATTCCATTTTAAATTAAAAATTATTGTTTAATGTGTTCTAGCTAATATGATATCCTATGCCAAGCATGTCAAACTCACGGGCAGCAGGCCCCATGCCTCATTTATGGTATGTGGCCTGCCACCCGAGAGTTTGACATACTTGCCCTATGCTATTGAAAGTAGCTATAAAGCTCTGTCATGTGAATTTTTATAAATCAATATAAAATACATCCACAATGTCAGTGTTATTTTCATTGTTTTTTTTTTAATTTATCTTTATTGTTCAGATTATTACAGTTGTTCCTCTTTTTTCCCCCATAGCTCCCCTTCTCCCAATTCCCACCCCAACCTCTGACCTTGCCCCCCCATTGTCCTCATCCATAGGTGTACAATTATTGTCCAGTCTCTTCACGCATTCCCAACACCCTTAACCCCCGAAAATTGTCAGTCCACTCCCTTTCTATGCCTCTGATTCTATTCTATTCACCAGTTTATTCTGTTCATCAGATTTTTTATTCACTTGATTCTTAGATTCACTCGTTGATATATATTTG
>PVJC01043274.1:0-14603 GCA_004026665.1 Murina feae
AGCTGGCAGCCAGAGCTAGAGCAAACAGGAGGCTTCCGTTGCACCAGCTATGGAGGAAACTGCCTGCCTAGGCTGGCTGGGCCTCCGCTCAAGGCAACAAAGTTTCAATTATAGAAGATAAATAAACCCCAGAAACCTGATTCCAGCCAGCCACACTGGGACGTTGGATCAATGGGAGCTGCGGGAAGCCTGAAAATGGCCCTCAGCCCCTCACCCAGACTGGCCAGGCACCCCAGTAGGAACCCAAACCCTGAAGGGGCTGTGGGCAGCCTAAAAATGGCTCTTAGCCCCTCACTCAGGCTGGCCAGATATGCCAGCAGGTGGACATCCCCTGAGGGGTCCCAGGCTGCGAGAGGGCACAGGCCAAGCTGAGGGACCCCCTGAGTGCACAAATTTTTTGTGCACCGGGCCCCTAGTTCACTATAAGCAGAATCCTCTGATGTCATATTTGTTGTAAGAGACAACTTTTTGAAACATTGCAGTACTTTAAACCCATTTGTACTGTGGCTGATCGCATAGCATGCTGTACAACACTGAGACATTGTCAAAAATCCCCTCTAAGAAGGAGAACTTTCCCACCAAATACAACATTCAAATTTCTCTTAATAATATGTCTATGGCATTTATAGCATGACTGGACACCATGGTGCATTTATCAATAATGAGAAGTTGGGCCTTTTTAATAGTTTTAGCAACTTCACTGTTTATATCAAGTCTAGAAATTGAAGTTTCATTTAGTGGAATGGGTAATTGATATTGGGAATGAAAGGTGCTTCCACTGAGAAGTAAATTTGCAGCAATTCCTGTAGATGCTGTGGGTAAAATAACACTACCACGACCTCTAATATAATGTATTAAAACTTTATAAAGATAGGCCTCCATGCTCTGAGGGCCAGTTCCTGCCTCAAACCTCGCCCTCCCGGGAAACAGCTCAGGGAGGGTGTAGCCCTTGCCCACGCGACCCAGGATTCAGTGTGTCCACGCTCCAAAACCAGTTCCTACCTCAAACCTCGCCCTTACCGGAAACAGCTCCAGGAGGGCACAGCTGGGGCTAAGAGGACCCAGGACTCAGTGTGACCACACTCTGAGGGCGGGTTCCTTCCTGAAATCTTGCCACCCCCGTGGGAAACAGTTCAGGGAGAGTGCAGCCATTTTCAAGATGACCCCTGCAGGATTGACTTCCTTCTGGTTGGTTGAACCTTGGTTGTGACATTACACCCAGGATTTTTATTATATAGGATGGGTGCTAGATTTTATCAAAAGATTTTTTTCATTTATTGATATGACTGTATGATTTTTATTCTTCATTTTATTAATGTAGTGTATCACATTATTATTTTTGCAGTTAATATACCAAACATATCCTAGGAATAATCCCAGAAATAATTATGGTGTATGACCTTTTTAATATGTTGCTAGATTTGGTTTGCTAATATTTTGTTGAGCATTTTTGCATCTATGTTCATCAGTTATATTGGCCTATAATTTCCTTCCTTTGAAGTGTCTTTATTTGGTTTTGGAATTAGGATAATCCTGGCCTTGTGCAATGAGGTTGGGAATCTTACCTCCTCTTGAATTTTATGAAATACTTTGGGAAAGCTAGATGGTAGCACTTCTCTGAATGTTTGGTAAAATTCACCTGTTAAGCCATCTGGTCCAGGACTTTTGCTTATTGAGACTTTATATTTGTTGGCAAATAGTGGTTTGTACTAATTTTTTACAGTTCTTTGTATTTCCAGGATGTCAATTGTTACTTCTCTTTCATTTCTGATTTTATTTATTTGAGCTCTCCTTTATTTTTCTTGGTGAGTCTGGTTAAAGGTTTACCAATTATGTTTATATTTTCAGAGAACCAGCTCTTGGTTTCATTGATTTTTGCTTGTTTGTTTGTGTTTTATTTTTAAAACCTCACTCAAGGATATTTTTTCATTGATTTTTTTGGGAGAGAGTGGAAGAGAATGGGAAAGACAGAAACACATCGATTGGTTGCCTCCTGTTCACACCCGACCAGGACCAGGGCAGGGAGGAGCCTGCCACCGAGGCTCAGGCCCTTGACTGGAATTGAACCCTTCTGTTCACTGGCCAATGCTCTATCCACTTAGCCAAACCAGCTAGGGCAGGTTCAATGATGTTTTAATACCTGAGTATTTTTTAATTAAAGTAGACGATAGTTAAATATTTTACATAGGGTCATCTACATGTCTTGTTGATTCTGTCTATAAAACATACGTCAAGTCAATTTACTAATTTTCATCTACACTGATATAGTTCTTGGTGTAGCGATCATCATCTTTTACTAGGCAGACGCCCTATACTTATTCTCTAGAAATCAAATTTCCACACAAAAGCCAGATCAATCTTTCTAAAACTTAATTTAGAATATATGCTTTTTTTGTTTTAAATCTTTGAATTAAATATAGAATAAGGCCTAAATTCTTTGATATGTCCTATGAGAACTCACATGATTTAGAGTGTGTCGATATCTCCAGCCTTTACATTTGCTAATCTTGTTTTTCTCACAATGTGTCTGATGTGCATTTAAAGATTTTTGTTTTAAAAAATCATCAAGATTTTTCCCACTTCAGGTCAGAGGTGTTGTCCAAGACGTAGGCTTTTAAGTCCTAGTCCCTGTTCCATAGTGACATGTAGAGAGAGATGTCTTAGCAATTAGTACACACACAGATTTACAAATCTGTTTAGAAAGGCCCCATTAGCGTGAAGATCAAAACTTCCCTTTGATGGTGTGTGTCAAGGTTCTCCATTTCCACCCAATATAATAAGGTAGCCTATGTGCCTGGGTTGTTGTTGGCATCTATTTTATGTTGCAACTGCAGTCTTGGACCAAGACAAAATTGTGGGTGATGTAATGAAGAGATAAAATAAAATAGGCTCTTTGATTTTCATATCAATTTAGTAGGTCAAACTCTGCCTCTGTGTTTGCCAGTTATAGAGCCAAAAAATTACTTACTGTTTAATTCAGGTGTAGGTGGATTTTGTGTTTTATAAAACCATTTTATTTGTTATTGAATAAAACACTATTATACTAGTTACTACCAGAAGGAGGCAATAATACTATGACTTTATTGTGGGTTATTTAAAGGTGGTTGATTTTCTGTGCCACCATGTTTTTAGGATGCTAGCCAGCTATGAGAAAGTTATTTAAATGAACTTAGGCTCATTTTTCCTGTATCTAAAATGAAGAAAGTATAATGACCTTAATTGATTCTTAGGAGAATTAACAATAATGCATACAATACTTTTATACAGTGCCTGGCACATGTAAACCTCAAAAATGTGTAGGTACCAGCTACCATAATTACAAAATGTTATTATGCAGCCTGACTCAGTATTGCTTAAGAAATTTAATGACTAAGAAAATGCATTTAATTATTTTTTTTGCTTAATTATTCTCTATTATCTACTTCATTTATCACTTTGTTGTAGTTTTTCTTTAGTCAAACAATTCTGATAACAATAAACTCATATGAATCAAAATACTATAAATATACTCTCAAGATTGGTTTTGTACAATCATATAATTATGCCCTTCTCTATTTTTCCAGTGTTTACCAGCTCACTGACAATGACCCCTGCTGCTGAATAACCCCCTCTGCTCTAGGTCTCAGAATTTCTCCATACTATGTGCTAATGTGACATACACTAGGTCAAAATATATAGCAAAAGCAATAATAACAAAAAACAAATGGACCTTCAGAGAACAAAGTCCCAGCAGGTTCAAGTTTTAAATCATCTATCTGCTGGAAGATCCTATAAACCTGCTGATTATTGCCTAGACTCTCTAAGTCCTGCTGTGTCTCACCTACTCAATTTAAGAGGCTGCTGTTCTAAGAGATTGTTTATAGAACACAGCAAGGGAATGTATGCTGTGGCCTATTGTTATCAGTAAAAAGATAAGAAAAGTTACCATTAGCTTGGAAATAAAATGAAAGAGTACGATACATTGTCAAATGTACTTTTACTTCATAATGCTTTGAAAGAACAAGTATTGATTCAATGTTTATTCAATTCAAATGATTATTGTGCAGCAGCAGCTTTTCTCTTATAGTAACACTAGTGGCCCGGTGCATAAAATTCATGCACAGGAGGGAGGGGATACCCTCAGCCCAGCCTTCACCCTTTCCAATTGGGGACCTCTTGGGGGATATCCAACTGCTGGTTTAGGCCCAATCTCACAGGGGTCAAGCTTAAAATGGCAGTTGGACATCCCTCTCGCAATTTGAGACCACTGGCTCCAGAAAATAGTCGGTCGACCTGATGTAATTAGCATATTACCCTTTTATTAGTATAGATAGATTATATAGGATAGGATTGCTTAAATGGGAGGGGGGGAAGCTTTTTCAGCAGGAGGAGATGCTCTTGGCAGACAAAAACACATAATCCCTATATCTGGACTGATAGCCAGCCATATGCAATATACTGCCAAACCAGTCATTAAAAAATTGAGTTCTGGGTCACTGAGCCTGCAGCGGGGGCAGGACTGACTTCCGCTACACCGACCCAGCACTGACTGCCACAGGGGCTGTGGATCAGACACTGCTTCTCTTTCTGGGCCTCTCTCTGGGCCTGATCCACAGCCCGCTCGGCAGTCAGTGCTGGGTAGCCATTATTGCCAGGCACTCCCACCTACATGCTTATCATGCGTTATTAACTCTTAAGAAAAAATTGAACCACTTTCTTACACCTTACACCAAACAACTGTTAACCTTAAAACCCCTCTTCAGCCCCCATCTTAGGTTCTGCTTTTTCAGTGCACCCAGATTAGGTTCTGATTGGTCAATTTCTATGCCAGTCAGTGTAAAAGCTCTGCCTCCTAGGTAGCCATTGGCTCCTCGCAGTTCACCCAGATTTGGTTCTGATTGGTTCTGACAGGGAAATCATGTAAGGAGCTCAGCCTTCACAGCCACGGTGGCTTGCCGCGGTGCCTGCTGCCATAGCTTTGTCCAGAAAGTCGTCTTGAAGGACATCTGGTCTAATTAGCATATTACACTTTTATTATTATAGATTTTAATTTAACATTATTTACAGAATGACCTTTAAAAAAAGAATATATTTTGAATTCATATCAGTAAAACTGTTATTGATAGATGGGCTGAATGTTAACAGATATTTGTTGCTAATGTCCTATTGATGCAGAAACAGAAGTAGAAATGGAGAAATCTTTTATGGGTTGGTGCTGTCATTCAGGACTATTTGTTTTCTGTCAGAAAAATAGAACCACAAGATCACATATTTATTCTGTGGCATTATAAAGGTGGCATTGTAGGTTTGCATTTGCCTTTCTTGTTTCAAGAAGAGCATTTTCATAGATTTCCTGGGTAAGTTTTCAAAGTCTATGACTTCTTAGTGTTTTAGTTTTCTGTGTGTGTGTGTGTTTTTAAAAGACCATGTATAGTTCCATAAAAACTCAGTCTTAAATATTACAGTGCTAACACATACAATTCTGGAAGGTGATGTCAGGATGCCTTTTAAAGCTTAGGGTCAATTCAAAGTTATGACACATAACTGACTCTGTTGCTGTCGGGGCTTCACGGCCCAGGGTGCTTTCTCCGGTTGGCTTGTGCAAGTGCTGGTGAATCTTGCCAGTTTCCCTCAGAGGCTCCTGGACTCACAGGGCCAGTGAGATCCCCTAGATGATTTCCCTGTTTTCCTTGAGAGTTAGTAACGCATGACAAGCGTGTAGGTGGGAGTGCCTGGCAATAACAGTCAAAAAGGTTCCAGTGTTTATTTTTAGATGTGACATACAGTCAGACCTTGGAGTCGAACTGCCCAGGTCTGACTACAACTCTGCCCTTTGTATTCGTCAACACTTTAACCTCTGTAGCCTCAGTCTCCTAGCGCGGGTGAATGGTGCAGTAATAAAAATCAATAACAGAGCTGCCTTAGCTGCTTTGCAGAAGTGGTTAGAGCATCAGACCACAGGGTTATGGGTTTGATTCCCTTCTCCATTGCAGGAATATGTTTTTCCTGAGACACATAAGGAATATTAGGCTAAGCCTGTTAAATTAAAAGGTTTGAATTTCTCGTGGGGTGTACCTGGTCCTGGTGAGATGGTCTGTAAGGTGTCACTAGCCAAGGCTTGAAGCTAGATGTTTCCAAGCTTATGTCTAAGCCTCAGCTTGGAATAAAATATTACTAATACAGTTAGCTGATATGACCCATCCATAGTCAAACTTATTATGGATAACTGTGTATTCCCTGGCAAAGCTCTAAAAGATTTTGGAGGCTCCATTTTTACTGGTTAAATTTACTAATCTATCTTTTTTTAATCCTCACCTGAGGATATGTTTTTTATTTTTATTAATTGATTTTGTGAGAGAGTGTGACAAATAACGAGACATTGAAACATCATTGTGAGAAACATAGATCAATTGCTTCTCATATGCACCCCAACTGGGGATCGAACCCACAACCCAGGTATGTGGCCTCACTGGGAATAGAACCTGCAAACTTTTGGTGTACCAGAGGATACTCCAACCAACTGAGCTACCTATTTATCTCTTGTATTTTGACTTCTTCAGATTAGTAACTATGTTTGATTAACTTAAATGTGCCTATGCCTGGTCTTTGCAACAATCTATATCTATCACTGACATATATCAAGAGAAAGGTGCAGCTCTACAGCAAACATTGATTGATCATTGATTAGTGATTGCTGAACATTGATTAACAAAATGGAAAAAAAAAGTGTGTTTCTACTTTCAAAGAGCACTTGGAATGGTTGGCATAATACATGATAAAGTATCCTTTCATGCTATTGGACATGTCTGGTAGTTAAAAATTTCTTAATTATGTTACACCGGAAAGCCAAGCTAGAGTCAATACATTACTTAATATTAAATTAGATGGCTTCCATTTTATCAAGATAAGGAACCCATGTAGACCACAAAGCACAAGCCCTGGAAAAAGCAGTGATACCAGCGGAAGTAAAGAACACAGTACTAGGGATGGGAGGGAACCAAAAGGTCTACCCAACTTTGGAGAATTTTGACAATATTTTTACTTTGACATCACACACTTTGACTTTTTTTACAGCTTTTAGCATTCATTTTTTCTATTTCAATAGTAATTATGTTGAATTGTGATGTTAGATGCAAAATTTAATATTTCTCTTTTTTTCATTTAAAGGGAGAGGTAGATATTAGGAGGAACTGAGAATGGTTCCTAAGTACTTGATACAAAGTAAAGTTTATAAAATTGCCTAAAATAATGATAATAACAGTACACATTTGCATGGTATCTACTATGTGCCAAGTACTAACCTAAGCAACTTGTACACTCACTAATTTATGAGTTCATTACCTCACAGCCACCTTAGGAGATAGTTCATAATGTTATGCCCATTTCAAAAAGTTGTAACTGAGACACAGAAGTAAAGTAAGTTACTCAAATCCATGAACCTAGTGGATTTTAGAGCCAGATTCAAACCAGGCAAGCAAGATTCTATTCTGTCCACAAAGCCAGACAAAACAAACAAAAATTTTGTCTTACTGATTAAATTAAATAAATATCTATAGAGGTTTTTAAATTTTAGGTTTTAACTTATCGTTTTTCCACTTTCATTTTTCACTGCATGATACCTCAGTCTAATGAAGATAAATATTGTTGAAGACTGACCTAAGGTTATTAGGATGAAGTACCAGTTTGCTTTATGAGCTGCCGACTGCTGGTGTCCTGTATTAACTCTCTAAAGTAAGCCCAAATCCGAGATGTTGCTTGCTATCTTACCTGGGAACTTCTATAACTTCTGTTATTGTTGACTGTCTTTCTCATAGTACTCTTCTGCTTACTAGTTCACTTCCAGTGTCTGATTTTAAATCATGTACAGCCACTGCAAAGGATTTTGGATTTTATAAATTGTCAGTAAATAAAGCCTGGAAAAAAATAAACTTCCTATTTCTCTTCCTATTACCACAAATCAGAATCACGCACACCTGAGATTCTTGGGTGAAGAGAAAGGCTTAGTGATGTATTTTAATATTTGCAGGAACCTCCATCTTTGAGATTGTTGCAGTGCCTCCATAAAACTTTTCTTCATCCTCATTGCTTGCTTTGATAATCTCTAATTCATATTTCTTCTACTTTACATGAAAATTATGGAACACTAATGATATACTATAAAAATTATACTGGGAAACTTGCTCATATTATTCCAACAATTAGTATTACCCATATGGGAATCTAATTATATAAAACACTAGAAAAATACCATTTTTTCTGGTTTTACTGTAAATCATACTAACGAAATTTAGTATTTAAAAAAATAATATGGAAGTATTTATTTAAGTTTAACTTTGATCCAAGCTAGCATCAGGTTCTTTGTTATGGTATCAATGACAGCATGCCTGGGTTTAAATATTGTACTGTATGCTGTCTATCCCTTTCTATCTATACCCTGTTCTCCGAAACTCTATCTGTCCCTCTGCAGAGTTAGTCCCAAGCAGGCCTCGGTCCTTCTGTTTTATAAGACTTACTCTAAACTAGTTAGAGGAGTCTAAGTGAATGTGCTTTTCTTTTGTCCATCAAAATATCTACACCCTTGGAAATGGATTTAGTTTTCTTTACACCCCAGAGTTCTGAATCTTGTTTTATCATTTACCCCCAACTGTGAAGTGCCTGTCTGCCTAACCGACCATTCTTCCCTTAAGGTGTCTATTTGCCCCTCCAGTACTCTCAGAAATTACCGTAATTGCATATCCTCAAGGTTTTGCATTTATTTTGGATAAAGTTTTCTTGTGTTTGTTTAGCATTACTGTATTTTTTTAAGGTCTTTCCTCTGTCACCTAGGAAATGTGAGAGTTGGGATCTTTCTTGTTCAGCTCACGTTAGCTGATGTGAGAACGCTCGATGCCTGTGAAGATCAGCTGTCAGGGTCTTTGGGCAGTGGAGAATTGATGAGAAAGGAGAGCTACATGTGGGATTTTATTTTTAGTTGGCTAAAGGCAATTAGCTAAGGTAATTTTTATGGCTGAGTTATCTTGTCAAGGAGTTAGGAGAGAAAAGAGTTCAGAAAGATGTGCTGAGACTTCCATCCTCATACTCCTACTTCAGAAAGAGAAAACTACCCATAAATACTAGACAGGATCCTAGATAACATGATCTCTTCATCTAATTCCAAATAATTTCTTTCCCAAGTTGGAAGTTGATTTGCAGTATTTTTTTTTTATCCTCACCCGAGGATATTTTTCCATTGATTTTGAGAAGGAGTGGAAGAGAGAGAGAGAGACAGAGAGAATCATCAATGTGAGAGCAACATCACTTGGCTGCCTCCTGAACATGCCCCAGCCAGGGGAGGAGCCTGCAGATGAGGTATGTGCCCTTGACCGGATCAGCCCAGGACCCTTCGGTACACTGTATCCACTGAAGTAAAGCAGCTAGGGCTCCAGTATTTCTTATGTCATCTCAAACCTTGATGATTAATAGACATGCCTCTTATTAAAGCAAGTTATAAAATGGGTGGGCTTAGCCCTGACCGGCTTGGCTCAGTGGATAGAGCATCAGCCTGCGGACTGAGGGGTCCCAGGTTCGATTCCCGTCAAGGGCATGTACCATGGTTGTGGGCTCATCCCCAGTGGGGGATGTACAGGAGGCAGCTGATCGATGTCTCTCTCTCTCATCGATGTTTCCAACTCTCTATCCCTCTACCTTCCTCTCTGTAAAAAAATCAATAAAAATATATTTTAAAAATAAATAAAATAAAATGGCGGACTTAGTATTATGGTTTTATATAGTTTCTGATAGCATAAATAATCTTTATACTTCTATGAAAACTGAAAATAATTTACAAAGTGTTTCCCACCTTAATCATTCTGATTCACTTTTTCTTATAATATACCATACTCAGGTTAAGATTACAGTAGATAAGTAAGTTGTTTGGTAACAAAAATAAGTCAATAAATTGGCTTCATAATTTGATAGCAGCCAAATTTTTTGTTACCATTTTCTGGCTTGAATTTCTAATTTATAATTTTGATATTAGAACTTAGGGAAGAATTAATGATAAGAAGAGAAAAAAGAGAAAAAAGATGATAATTATTCTCTCTGTAATAATATTAGTTAACCACTCTCTCAAAATATATAATTATGATTATAGTACATTATAGGGAGCAAATATGACCAATATTTACATGATCATAATAATGCAAACCATAGTATTTACTTAATAAAAACCTGTAATTCAACTTATTAAGAAATGAAGTCATGGAAAATATTTTTGTTTGATGCAGCATTGGGAGTCTAAAACATCTTTTATAGCAGGAGAGTGAAAACAATAGCTATAATTAAAACACAATATCAGAAGCATTAATCTGCTGGTTGCAGATATCAGAAATAACTAAAATTACTGAAAATGTTTGAAAGTGCTTCCATGTTTTATTATTAATGATCTAATTCCATTTAACTTGTTTTATACATGTATATGCATATATGTATGTATAAATATACATATATCTGTACATATATATTTATACACAGGTGTAAACATGGCCTCCTCTCCTCACTTGACCCTTCTATCCATGTTGTCAGGCCACCTAATAATAAAATATGATTCCAAATGTTGGAATAATGACTTCAGCAGTTTACTAGAGTTACTGTTCATTCATATTTTGGTATTTTTATATAATTTTCATGATAATTTCAAAGGTGGCTGTCAAAGAGGTTCATACACTCTGAGGTCAGACAACCCAAGTTTAAATTCTGGTTTTCTTATTTATTAGGTCTATTTCCTCAGGCAAATTATTTAATCTCCCTGTGCTTTACTTTTTCCAATTATAAACTAGGACAAAATAGCACTTAATATTATAAAGAATTGAGGACAAAATTAAATATAAATTAATTGATATAGGTTTTGGCAAAATGCAAATACTCCATAAATATTAACTGCACTTGTGCATACCAAAATTGTTTTAAAATATAAGAGTATAGGTATTATTAAAATTTGCTTTTTAGTTATTTTTAAAATGCAGGTTGCTATGTAATTTATTAAAACAGAAATTTTTATCAAATTTTGATTAAAGGAATCCAAATTTGATGTGATTGTATAATAACATTTTTAAATATATCATTCAAATAATTGGTCATGAAGCTGTTAAATCATGTTTTTGTTTGTTAAATTAGATGGTTGAAGAGCATTTTTATATTTTTAATTTGTTTCACAAAGGGGCCCTAGAAAAACCTGTGCCTTGTTTTATTTGTATTATTTACCTATCTTGTTTTTGTTTGTTTGTTTGCTTGCTCTGCATACCCAAATTGTGGAATGTACATAAGTTATGTTCTTTCAGGTAAAACAAAGCAGCATAGTATTGAAATTACTTTCTGATACAATTATTTTACTATCATTACTTTCTCTACATCTACCTATCATCTATCATCTATCTATCTGTCTGTCTGTCTGTCTCTATCACCTATCTATCATCTATCTATCTATCTATCTATCTATCTATCTATCTATCTATCTATATCTCTATCATCTATCTATGTATCTATCTACCTACCTACCTACCTACCTACCTACCTACCTACCTACCTATCATCTATCTATCATCTATCTATCTATCTATCTATCTATCTATCTATCTATCATCTATCTATCTATCTATCTATCTATCTATCTATCTATCTATCTATCATCTATCTATCATCTTTATCTCAGGGTTCATTAAGAGAAACAGACACTACAAAGGAGACAGATATTATAGGCATTAGTTCGTACACAATTGTGAAATCGGTGAAAAGTCTGTGTATGAGTGGTTCTCAATTTGCATGATATTTGTCATATTTACCCAAACTGGACTTTGTGAGGCAACTAGAATCCATGACAGCAACTGGAACTTTTATCTGCCCCTCACTACTTCCAACCCAGATAAAGGAGCTAGGGCACTTCAACATGGAGCTATCCACACACTTGGTCAAAGACCCAGAATAACGGGAGGTATGAGATTTGTCAGGATCTGGTGCAGCTCCATACCTACCAAGTTCGCTAGACCAATGATAATGTACATGAACTACTATAGAGCCTGGTGCCCTGTACCAACTTTCAGAGGATAAAAATATGGCTGCTGCTTCCCTTCTTCCAAATCTCACAAAAATAACTTTCTCCGGAACCGTGTAGGGAAGGATTCAGGGAACACAGCTCCAGCTCAGCGAAATTGCCTCCGTACAAAACCATACTTTATATCTTGTCAATTTGGCATCTTATCATTTGTTTTAACTAAAATAAATTCCAAATAAAGATAACGAGTTCATTCTCTGCCTAAGAGGATACATATATAGTTAGCACAATTGAAAACATACTAATCTTCTCATCCTCTTGTTCATCATTAGGTAAGGTTCATTCTTCTTTTAACTGTGTCACATTCCACTTTCATATCTGATAACTTACATACGAAAATGTAAGGTCCATATCAATTAAAACATACTGTGTTAAAGGGTAGGATAATGGGACATATAAAGGAAACAAAATTGCTTTTAAAATACATACACAAAATTCTATAAGCTAAAGGGAAAATATTCAAACTCTTATAGTCCTCTATTTGCAAATGATCGTGTGATTGCAACAGGTATTTGAATCTACTTTCTTACACTCTAATTTTATATTCCCTTTACTCTCAGAAAGTGCCTCAGCTAGCCAGGGTTCCTTGTCTGTTGGAGATGACTCAAACCTTCATACCTGAACAGTTCTCTAGAAACTGTCCCCACTGCCAATCTTAGCTTATGGTGAGTAGCCATCAGAGAGCTCAACAAAGGTGCCTGGGCTACCCTCATACATTTATTTCTCATAGAATTGCTTTAGTGTTTTCTCTAGACTCTCCTGGGAAACCTGGTTAATGAATAAGTGAGAAGATATTACATGCTAAATCTACTCAAGTACTCCAACATCTGTATGCTTTGGACACTTTTACTTTTAAGTTACTGCTAGCCACTAGATAACAGTGAATTCAAAATCTCTGCAGAGTGCTATGTTAATAATTTATTTTCCTGAACCAACATTGCTTGATTCCAAAGATTCCCCACTCCTTGAATGTATTCTCAGAGATGTTCCCTAGGTTTCTGCCTATCTTAATTTGAAAAATTATGTAATTCTTGTCTTCTGTATCAATACTCCTCATAGGTTAACTTGAACCTCGTCTTTTGAGCCGTCTGGTATCTGAGTCTGTTTATTGGTCTAGCAGCAAATAGAGGTATTAAGGGTGGAATCAAGGAAGGATCAGAAGTACTTTACAAGGCAATTTCTTGAGGGGAGCAGAATTAAATGTTTAAGCAAGAGGAGACTCAATCCCCAAATACCAAATAGGCTGCAAAGAAGGCTCAGAAGATCCAAGACTCAAGTTATCCAGCTTCATGAGAAACTTTCAGTATGTCCTCACCTCAATTTTCAGGGTCCCTTACCTCCCCAATAAATTCCCTAATTTTAACAAAATAATGCTGAGAAGTTGGAAATTAAATTTTGCATTAAAACTCAGCATTGTTAATCTTTTAGTTTGGTTTTCTGAAATTTCAGTCTTAAAGTTTAGGACATGTGTTTATTTTAGGGCATTTCTGATGTGATGAGAAATGTGTTCCTTTTAGAAGATTTCTGATCACACAATGGGCTTCAGGCTGAGGACTTAAAGCCCTCAGAATATTGTTTACCTTCCTCAAGTTTTCACTGTGTGTTTTTAGATGCAACCAACAGCCCTCTTAAACTCCTTATTGTACTAAGTGTTCTACCTGGTACTCAAAGCCTTGTCATTTATAGGCACTTGAAAATAAGTGGCTATCAGTGATAATTTAAGTAACTATTTTGCCTCCACTTATGAATTAACAGTCTCTTCTTTATCAATGCAATCAGGATCATTAATGCCTCTAAATCTAATTAAATCAGATATTCAATTGCATATATATTAGTAATCACTGAAATTTCCAAGTGGTTAAGCCCTTGAATGATTTAAAATCTGAATATGGAATGATATATTTTGTTGTTCTAAGTTCAATATCTATATATATCTATACATATATCTATATATATCTATATATATCTATATATATATGTATCCATATATCTATATCTATATCTATATCTATATCTATATCTATATCTATATCTATATCTATATCTAATCTATCTATCTATCTATCTATCTATCTATCTATCTATCTATCTATCTATACTAGGGGCCCAGTGCACAAAAATTTGTGCACTCGGGGTGGAGGGAGTCCCTCAGCCCGGCCTGTGCCCTCTGACAGTCTGGGACCCCTCAGTGGATATCCTATGATGGCCCCAGTCTGCCAGGCGCCTTTTGTGTGTGTGTGTGTGTATGTGTGTGTGTCACCACTGGGGACCTGCCCCCAGCCGCATCAGAGGCTTGGAGCAGTCCTCCTGTGTGTGTCTACCTGCTGGGGGCCTGCCCCAGGCACACTGTGGAGGCTTGGAGCAGGCACCCCCTCTATGTTGATCTCTCAGACTCTTGCCCTCCCCAGCATGTTGTTCTCTTTTTTGAGCTGTGGCCAGGGCTGGGTGCTGCCTGCCTCCCAAGCTTGCCTACTGCCCATCTTCCTCCAGCCACCAGAAAGCAGGGAAAACCCCGCCTCATGGTCAGGCCAGCCTT
>PVJC01043275.1:0-14740 GCA_004026665.1 Murina feae
AGAAAGGCGTGGAGCTTTTATAAATGCCAAGGTAAGGTTTTACAGCTTTGGAGCTCTAAAACTTCTAAGTTAAGGTAATGTATTAAAAAGAATACTATTAGAAAACATCCCCTTCAAAGGAGTTCCAGACCCTTTTAGCTAGCCATTTCAAACTTTAGATTTAGAAAGCAATGAGTTAGTAAACAGGAATTAATAATATCTAACACTTTCTGTCATCACTATTTAATAAGTGACATAAATATTTTACATACATTTTCTCATTAAATTGTAACAACTGTAGGCATAAGGTATATTATGATTATCCATATTTTAAGAGGGTAAGTTTTGAAAACTGAAGTAACTTGCCCAAGGTCCATAGCTCTCAAAGGTTAGAATACACATGCACATGTGCACACACACACACACATGCCCACACACACCAAATTTGAATGTCTTTTTTTAAAAACAAAGCAACATTTTTAGGTAAAAACTATAGCATCTAAACACTGCAGTTGTCATGACTTGCAATTAACCTTTTGTAGTCTCTATCTCTGCAGCAAATTTGTAAAAGTTAATAAAAATGTTGTTATGATTCTTTTAAAATAATTTTTAATTTATTCTCATGTCAATCTGTTTTTATTTCTATTCTGTTAATCATGTCATTATGCATTTCATTATAATTGCCAACATGTTTCTATTCCATGTGAGACACCCTCCTGAAATCAGTTTTGTTTTCTCATTAATGTGTTTTTTTCTCCTCAGAGTAATTTTCAAATAGAAAGTATTCAAAAATTATTACATTTGTGTACACTAATAATATATTAAATATTATTTTAATATATGTAGTTATATGTGTTTAATTAAGCCGTCGAAGAATTAAAAACTGAGCCAAATTGAAAAATCAGCCAGGCTTTTATTGGGAGCAAACAGGTGAGTTCACAGGCCTTGGGAAGGCAGAGAGGCCAGTGGAGCCGCACCTGGGCCGAGCCCGGGCTGAGTTTTTAAGGCTTTGGGCGGGTAGTGAGGAGTGGTCCACAGAATGTATGGAACTTCTCCCCCCCCACCACCCCCAGGTGTTGCTGGCACCAGGGGCTATGGATGAGCAAGCAGTTTCGAGATCTCAATTTTGTTCCAGGAATCCATCATTGTTGCCGCTTAAGGTCAGGGCTTAAGGTCAGGGCTTAAGGTCCAAGGCTTAAGGTCAGGGTGGTCGGGCTGCATCTGGGGCGGGGGATAATCTATGACGCCCTCGGCCAGGTGAATGCTTGGGCAGCTTGGACAATATGTCACATGCAATAATATATAAAACAATAATAATATATAAATTGAGTCAAAATTGTTCTTTGAAAAACATACAAAATTGAGTCAAAATTGTTCTTTGAGTCATATTTGTTCTTTGAAAAACATACAAAAATATATTTTATCAGATGGTAAAAAGGTCTTACTATGTTAAAGAAGAAAATGTATAATCCAGTGTGGAAAATTAAGTCAGGTTTTCAAATATCTGGTATACATATATATAAAAAGGTAAGGTAAAGTTTCAAACGAAGGACTACTTTTACTAGGTATGTTAAAGTTCAGTTCAAACATGGAAACACATGTGAGAAAAGGCAATGTCTACAAGTATCAATTACTTTATTACTTCAATGACTTTTATTTCATCTGGCCCAAATGGGTTATAATTGGAAAAGTGATAAATTCTATTCCATTTTTTTAATGCCTTCTCTATTTTCACAGTGATAACTGTGGGCTGCAAATACAAGTGTAAACATATACAGATATTGCAATGAGTTAAATTAAAAACATTTTCATTAACCAATTTTGCTTTCACAAAGCAAACATGCATGTTAAATGTCATTCATAATATTGAGATTTTTTGCAAACCAAAAAAACAAATCTTTCCCATTAAAAACATTTACAGGGATAAAACAAAGATTTACCATTCCAAATGTCATTGTGCCCACTGCAGATTTATAGAACATCCTGAACTTGACTAAGGAGGAAGAAATCAAAATCCAATTTATATAATCCTTTGATAACTATTCCAGACCCTTCCCAGGCACCACAGCTTATTAGCAGGTGTTAGGTTACCCCAGTCAGCTGTCAATACCTTCTGTCACCACTATAGATGCAAATTTTACACAGAGGTACAGCAAATATATTCCCCTGATATCCTTCAGCATTACATTTCCAAGTTAAAAACTGTCGACTCTGCTGACCTATCATCTTCATGCTGATTCATTATTCAAAATAGAGAGATATAAGATGCATAATTTTTAAAACTTACGTTTTTCCTATCAATTGTCATTGTTGATAAAAAATGATAAAAAGTTCACTTTAAGATAGTTATAAATATGAACATTGTCATGTAAGCAAAAACTTTTACTGAGTTTTTGACAAGTTAAATTATGGGGGAAATTTCCATGAAATTGCACTTATTTCCAGAATGCAGTTTCCTCTTTTTATTTATACTGTTCTTTGATGTCTGTGTTATTTTCAAGATCACAAGTCAACACTCTTTGGGCTGAGGCAAAACTCTGAAACTTTGAAATTTGAGATGAACGACTCAGTTGAGGCTGAGGGTCAGTAGTAAGTTGCAAAAACCTGTAGTTTTGTTGGCTAAACATGGCTCACTTGGTTTTGTAAACATTGGAAAAGCTTAGTTTCCAAATCTGGAGGTTATAGGCCAAGTATATAGTGAGAGGTGAGAGGAAGAACTTAACAGAAAGACAAAAATAGAAATGCCGACATGAGCTCTTCAAATGTTTCAGGATGTTTTCTAGACTATGTGTGAAACCTGAGAGGACACTGAAAAAAATAGAAGCCTTGGGAGATTTGAGGTCTGGCTTTGGCTTTGCAAGTGTCTCTCAAGTCACACATAGCTTAGTTTGTTAAAGGTAGAAGCATTATGGACTTGAGGTGTATGGGCACAAGAACCACATAGCTCATTGGCTGATTACTAAACTATGAAGACATATGTATTAGTCCTCCTGTCCCCTGCCCCCAACCAAAGAGAGAGAGAGAGGAGAGAAAGAGAGAGAGAGAGGAGAGAGAGAAAGAAGCTAAATGGAGATAACTACAGCTGAATGCCAGGAGGAAGTCTGGTTATGAGTCGGGTTATTTTCTTGAGCAGGATATTAAAGGTGATTTCTTTCCCGGATTCTTGTCCAGATGGATTGGAAAAATGAAGCCGCAGACAAAAGATGGTAGATGAAAAGGGTGGAAGTTTATTGGAAGCAGATATAGACTCCCATGTAGGGAGGGGGTCCCAAGGGGTAACCTACTAAGCTCTTTACTGCTAAGATTTATAAAGGCTGTAGTTCTTCGTTTCTTGATACTCCCTTCTCATTGGTCACTCTTTTTGCAGAATATCAGCCTCAAAGCTCACACCCCATGTGGTGACTTCCTCTTCTCTTCCCCTTCAGTGGTACAATTCTCTCTCTTGTGAAAATCTGTTTTCTTTTTTCTCCCATTTATCAGCATTTCTCTATCCTCTGTGAAAGTTTGTTTCCTTTTTCTCCTTATACCCTGTGGCTTTTCTTTATCTTCTGTGAATTGATGTCTTCCTCTCCCCTTATCCTGTGGTTCCTTTTTTTTTCTTTCTCTGTGAATGTATGATTTCTGGCAGCTTCAAGCCCTCCCTATGCCTCCCTCCCCCATGGACCCTGTTTATGCCAAAAACTCCCTAAATCTGCCTATTTTATCCCTAAAACTCCTTTCAGTGATATCATTTAATTCCTGAAAATATATTAAAAGAGTGAAAACACTCAGAATAATAACACAGAACCCAGAGTTAGTATAATATATCATTTAAAAATATTAGTATTTAAGCAAAACTCCTATATGTGCAAAGAAAGTGATGTGGCATTTCTTCCTGGGAGAAAAACAAAAAGAAAGTGAAACCTTAGTGGACAAAGGGAAGGCCAAAAGACATACCATGTTTTCCGGCGTATAAGATCACTTTTTAACCCAGGAAAATCTTCTCAAAAGTAGAGACAAAACTGCTGAAATGGTAAAAATGGTAGAGGGAGAAAGTAGAGGAGGTAGTTGGGTCACTTCTCTCACTAGCCTTCTTGTTATTTGAGAAGATTTTTGAGATTTTCCTGGGTTAAAAAGTCATCTTATATGCCGGAAAATACGGTATGAAAAAATGCTCAATGTCACTAATCATCAGAGAGATGCAAATTTAAATGACAAAGAGGTATCACCTCACCCCTGTCAGAATAGATGTCATCAACAAATGACAAGTGCTAAAGAGAAAAAGGAACCCTCCTGTACTGCTGGTGGGAATGCAGACTGGTGCAGCTACTGTGGAAAACAATATGGAGTATTCTCAAAAAATTAAAAATGGAACTGCCATTTGACTTAGTGATCCCACTTTTAGAAATGTATTCTAAGAAACCTGAAACATCAATCAGAAAATATATATGCACCCCTATGGTCATAACAGCCCAAGTTCCCATCAGCAGATGAGTGGATAGAGAAACTGTGGTACATTTACACAATGGAATACTAAGCAGCCATAAAAAAGAAAAAAATTCTTACTATTTGCAACAGCATCAATGGACCTGGAGAGTATTATGCTAAGTGAAATTAGAACCTGAAACAGACTGATGAATTTCAGAGGAAAGGGAGGAGAGGGAATATTTGGGTGGGGAATGATTAACCAGGGAATTTATATGCATACTAGGGGTCCGGTGTACAAAAATTTGTGCACTCAGGGGGTGGGGGCCTCAGCCCGGCCTGTGCCCTCTCACAGTCTGGGACCCCTTAGGGGATGTCCACCTGCTGGCATGCCTGGCCAGCTTGGGTGAGGGGTTGATGGCCATTTTCAGGCTGCCCACAGCTCCCATTAACCCAATGTCCCAGTGAGGCTGGCTGGAATCAGGATTCTGGGGTTTATTTATCTTCTATAATTGAAACTTTGTTGCCTTGAACATAGGCCCAGCCAGCCTAGGCAGTCAGTTTCCCCTATCGCTGGTGCAATGGAAACCTCCTGTTTGTTATAGCTTCATGGCTGCCAGTCGCCATCTTGGCTGGGTTAATTTGCATACAAGTGCTCTGATTGGCTGGTGGAATGGCTTAGGTGTCTCAGAGTGATGTTTAATTTGCATATTACTATTTTATTAGATTAGTCATGTGTAGGCCATGGATACATAAAATAGTGTGGTGAAGGCCTGGGAGGGACAGGTATGGGTGGAGGAGGGGTTCGATGGATAAAACAAACAATGAAACAAAGGGGATATCTGTAATACTTTCAACAATAAAGATAAATTTTAAAAAATAAAACATAACTCAAAATGGTCCCATTTCTCCTTACGTTGTAATTAGTAAATGAAAACTTCAAGGCAACTATTATAAACTAGAGGCCCAGTACACAAAAATCATGCATGGGAGTGGAGATTCACTCAGCCTGGCCTGCACCTTCTCACAATCCGGTCCCACTGGCTCCTAATTATGCACCTGCCTGCCTGCCTGATGCCCCTAACCATCTCTGCCTTGGCCCCACCACTGTAGCTTTGTCTGGAAGGATAACCAGAAGACATCTTGTCTAATTAGCATATTACCCTTTTATTAGTACAGATAAGGAAAATAATTAAATAAAATATATTCAAGTATTTCAAGGAAATATAATAATGAGACTACAAATAGGGACTCTCAAGAGGGAAATGGAAAATACATACAGAACCAAGTGGAACTCATAGAGATGAAAATTAAAATAAAGAAAATACATTAAAAATTAGTAGATGACCTCATTCACAGATATGAGATGGGAGATGGAAAAATATGACCTTAAAGGTAAATTAATGGAAATTATCCATTGCAAAGAACAGAGAGAACAAAGATTGAAAGAAAATGAATAGCACCTCAGAGTATTTTAAAATATATGTAATGAGTGTCACAGAAAAAGAGGAAAGAAAGGGGAAGACAAAAATGAAGAAATAATGAGTCCAAATTATTTCTCACAGTTAATTAAAACCTCTAACTTACATACTTACACTCACACACATAGTAATCAAACTGCTGAAATTAAAAAACAATGAAAAAGTCAAATAGTAAGAAAAAAATGACCGATAACATACAGAGAAAAATGGAAACATTAATGTCTGACTTCTCATTAGAAATAATAAGAGCTGGTAAGGCCTAAAATTAAATACTCAATTTTCTGATTATTAAGGAATAAATAAAACTATCTTCCTTGGCAGACAAAATAATCTTGTATGTAAAAAATCACAACAAATCTACAGAAAAGTTATCAGGACCAATAATAAGTTAGGCAAGCTTGCAGAACAGAACAATACCCCTAAATCAACTGTATTTCTGCATACTAGCAAAATAAGTATGATCATGGACTTAAAAATAACTGCATTTAAAATAATACCCAAAGAGAACAATTATTTAGGAATATATTTAATAAAAGCAAAGCAAAGCCTACATACTGGGAAGTATAAAACTTTGCCAATAGAATTTAAAGAAAGCAAATAATTAGATACATACACATATTCAAATTCATGAGTAGGATGGTATAATATACTAATAAGTAAAATCTTCCCAAGTTGATATATAGATTTAACACAAACCCCAATAAAATTCTAGTAGACTTTTGGGGGTAGAAATTTAAAAGCTAAGCTTAAAACTTACATAGAAACATAAAGACCCTAAAATAACCAAAATCAAAAGAGTTTAGTACTGGCATAAGAATAGACATATAGTTCAATTAAACAGAAGAAAGAGTGCAAAAGTGTCCTTCACATAAAGGGCCAATTGATTTTGGGTAAAGCGCTATGGTAATTAAGTGAGGAAAGATTATTCTTTTCAACAGGGTATAGTAATATTGATATATTCATAAGAAAAACATCATCATCAATCCCTCCCTTACACCATACAAAAAGTGAAGTGAAAGTCAATTATAGATTTAAACATAAGAAATAGAAGTATGAAATTTCTCATGGTGAATATAGAGAAAACATCTTTATGACCTTGTTATAGGCAAAGATTTCTTAAGCATGACACAAAAAGCACAAACATTTTTAAATGGCTGAAAATATTTTATTAAAATTAAAACATTCTTTAATATGAATAGATAAGCAATAGCCCGGAAGAAAATAATTACAAAATCTATGTTAAATATCCAAAGTATATAAAGAACACTTAAAAGTCAAAAATAAGGATTTAGAAATTCTTATCAAAATAGACAAAATATTTTAATAAACAATCTCTCCCACCTCCAAAAAAAGATAATTGAAGAACAAGAAGGATATGAAAAGATGGTCAACAATCCTTAGGGAAAGACAAATTATAATTACAATAAGACTTGATGGTGGAAACTTGGTATAGCCATTTGAAATAACAATATGCCTTTTTTAAAGAGCTAAGCATATATTTGACAATGTAATTTAGGCACACCCCTCTTCAGAGTCTACTCTAGATAAATGAAAATATATATTCATGAATTATTTTACACAAATTAATATTGGCATTATTTATAACAAAAAAAAAAAGTTAAAAACAACCCAAGCATCCAACAGCTGGTAGATTGATAAGCACATGTGGTATCTATATATATAAAAGCCTAAGTGACCATTACTACCGAACAACCAGAACAATCCAGAATGACCTATAACATGGACTGACCACCAAGGTGCAGACATTCAATGCAGGCACTGCCCCCTGGTGGTCAGTGGACTCCCACAGCCAACCTCCCCATGGCTCCTCCCCAAGGCCAGCCAGCCCTGATTGCCTCAATTGGAACTTCCCACGGCCCTTCACCCCCCCAAATGGCTGGTCAACCTCCTATGTCTCCTAGCCCCCAACACCTCCCACCAGCCAGACCCAATCAGCCCTGCTCGGGACTGGGCAAGATGCCCTGATTGGCCCTGATCGAAGATCAGGCCGAGGGACCCCACCTGTGCATGAATTCATATACCAGGCCTCTAATATTAACATAATTGAGTACATAATTCAGCAAAAAAGAAGGAACTACTAATACATGCCATAACAGTTCAATCTTAAAACTATCATGCCGTATGAAAGAAGACAGATACATAAAACTACACATTATATGATTCTATTAATATGGATTTCCTAAGAAAGGCGAAACTAAACAGACAGAATCTAACATATGATGTCTGGGGCTAGGTGTGGGAATGGGGATTTTCTGCAAAGAGCACAAAGGATTTGGGGGATATGATAGGGTCCTTAAACTACACTGTAATGATGGCTACACACTACATATTTACTAAGATCAGTAAAATAATTGAATTTTATGGTATGCAATTTATACCTTAACAAAACCATTAAAATTTTTATTAAAAAATAAGAAAGAAAACAAAATTAAAGAAATTAAGGGCTGGCCCAAACAGGTTTGGCTCAGTGGATAGAGTGTCGGCTTGTGGACTCAAGGGTCCCAGATTCGATTCCAGTTGAGGGCATGTACCTTGGTTGCAGGCACATCCCCAGTGGGGAATGTGTAGGAGGCAGCTGATCGATGTTTCTCTCTTATTGATGTTTCTAACATTCTATCCCTCTCTCTTCCTCTCTGTGAAAAATCAATAAAATATATTTTTTAAAAAAAGAAATTAAGGGTTGAGGTTCTGGTTACACTAGTCTATTCAATTAAGTTATGTACATACAATTTCACATTTATTGATTGTCTACAATAGATTCCTTGGGGCCATAAAAAAAAATTGCCCTCAAATCACAGTAATGACTGAGATAAAACTGAATAACTGCAAGGAAAAATATAAGATAAAAAGTTAAAATTGAGCTATGAATTGCTATAAAATTAAGAATTAATTAATTTTAACTGAGAATCTACAGAATATGTCAGAAAGGAGAATATAGTAAGTTGGTTGTTGAAAAAAATTTTAGGATTTAAAAATGTTTACTTGATGTTGAAAGATATTTCTGGAGGAGGAAGCAACATGAATAAAGGTGGGTAGGCTTAAACATAGCCCTTCTTGTTGCTCTAAAAAAAATAATAGGGCCCTTACTGGTTTGGCTCAGTGGATAGAGTGTTGACTTGCAGACTGAAAGGTCCCAGGTTCGATTCCGGTCAAGGGCATATACCTTGGTTGCGGGCACATTCCCAGTAGGGGGTGTGCAGGAGGCAGCTGATTGATGTTTCTCTCGTCGATATTTCTAAGTTTCTATCCCCCTTCCCTTCTTCTCTGTAAAAAATCAATAAAATATATTTTTAAAAAATAATAAGACTGTCTCACTATCTTATTCAAATGATAAATGTTGGCAAGGATGTGGATAAAAGGGAATCCATGTGACTGTTGGTGGTAATGCAGATTGGACAACTATGTAAAACAGTACGGGTGTTCCTCAAAAAATTAAAAATGGCATTGCCTTATGACCCACCAATTCTACATTTGGGTATATATCCAAAGGAACCCAAAATACTAATTCAAAAGAATATACAGGGTGGGGTTAATATTATACTCTTGACAGTTGATAAAAATAAATCTTAAATGTTTTCATCACAAAATAGTGCTAATTATGTGAGGTGATGGGGTGCTAAAAAAATCAACCTTATTAAGAAGTTATATTAGCAGCCTTTTTAATTAAAGTAATTGGGCTATATAAATTTATTTTAAAGTCACCATATTAAAATTGAATTACCATGATCTTATTTATAACTTCCCATAGGTTTTAAACATATTTTTAAATCTCCCAACCAAGAATCTGTAAATCACATTTTTGACCATATATATTTTTTCTAAAAACTCATAATGTAGGTGATAAAAAATTGTGATCATGTAAATAAAGCCAAAGCATATAATTAAATTAAGCACAATTATAAGTGGATGTGATTTTTTAGAAAATGAAGGACATAGAAATATAGATTAAAAAAAACAAAGTAGAAGACATCTACTCATGTACAGATATTTTTAACAAAAAATTTACAGTAGACTTTTTCTAAAGTATTATATCCAAGATAGATCAATCAAATACATTTACTTAATAAGCAATTGTAATAAATTTAATCAACTTAGAGAGTAATATTTATCTGTATTTACGTAATCTTGCGAATGAATAAATCTGATTAAAGCAATGGAAAACATAGACTATTTGAGAGACTGCCTGACAGAGTTACTGTTCCAATCAAATCTCTACATTTCTAGCTTTCTATGTTCTATTCCGTCATGTGGCTTCCAAATGGCTCACTTTGAAAGGCACTCTGAAGTGAAGTTCTGATCACACGTTTTTCAGGTGACTTGCAAGTGGCTTCAACAATTTGAAAGAATTGGTAATAAAAAATTATTTATCTTTTTATAAAAATAATCACTTTGTTGATCAGAATCAATATTATCAGCATATAAGATAAACGGGCAAGGTGTGTAAGGGAGGTAGAAGTCCAAGAATTTACTACATTGATAGCATGGGTTCACAATCTAAAAGTGAATTTGAATATTTCTTTTACTTTTGTCTTCTGAATACAGTGTAAACTTATATGTACTTATTTAGAAGACCCTGGAGCTTACAGAAGGCTATAGAAAAATTAAAGTGCTATTATGTAAGCTCTAGCAGATTTTTTAGAATATGTAATATTGCTGTGTTTAGGATGGCTTGGAAAACTGAATGAATTGGAGATAACAGAGTCTCAAGAAATTCCTGGGTCTTTTGCTACATAGATCATGAAACTTACTCAGATATAAAGAAGCAGGTGATAATGAGAAATAATTTCAAAATATTACCAAGATGAAAAATAATAATAATATTGAGATAATTAATGTTAGTTTTATTGGTTAGTAAAAGACTGACCAATTTTAGCTGCACTTACTCCCAGGCTTTAATTTTACCCTTTTGCTAATAATTAACATCTATTTACACAAAACAAACACCACCATTTGCATAATAATGGCAGTATATTTTCCTACTAATTATTATTAAATGCTTAGGAAAAAATGTTTAGGAAAATAACTATGCTCTTAATAATTAATATAAAATATTTAGCAATCATTCTTTTAAAATAAAAAGATCATAGTAGTTCTTAAAATAGGCTCATCCCTTTGGAGAGTTAAAAATCAGCAAGTATTGAGATAGAGTATGTAAAGTAAATTTTCTTAAAGGAATTTATATGAAAGCTAAAGAAAAGAACACATTATTGAATTATTTCAGATATGCTATATACATATGAAATGGTACTACAGGTCAGGTGTTTTCATTATGCTGTGACTCCTTTTGGTATCATCCCAGGTTATAAAATTTTTTCTTCTCTATGTATTAAGTCTGAAGAATAATAATCACTCAAAAACATTTATAGTATTTCTAAGTAATAAGTATTTAATATGCATGCTTAGCTAAAACAATTGTGATATGAAACTTAGTATATGAATTCTGCATATAGACCATACTTTAAAAGCAAAATAATTTCAAAATTTTGAGCATTTATTTGATAGTTCTTTATGTTCCTACTTATGATATACTCTAATAGAAGCTGTCAGCGGGATGTTCAAATGGAAAATGCCAATTGGAATGCAAAAAAAAAGCTACTTTTAAAAATACAATCGAATAATTACATGAAATGTTATGCCATAGATAAAATCATAGTGCCACTTCTACTCCCAAAATCAAATCACAATAAAACTTTAGAGGCCAAAATTCAAACCTGTAAACCTGTGTCCGATATCAGACCTCGATCCCCAGCTCAGTATGTGAAGTCTCCAGCATGTGGGTCAGGCCTTGTTCCTGACAAATGTAGCTTTCACCTCTGCTCGGGAAAAACAGAATGAACTGATTGGCCTCCATGTATTCATCCATACCAACAGAACAAACAATACAAATCCGAAATAAATCATTTAGTTTACAATACACTGCATGTTTTTTCCTCTCTTACCTTACTCATCATGCTTTACTGAGATGAAATCTAATAATCACAATATTAAGTAGCACACCGTTTCTGAGGTGACTTCGCACAGCCTACGTGACAAGCTGGGAACCATTCTGAATCAAACGATTGTTCCTGTTAATCTTTAAAACGGAAAGGTTTGCCCAGCTGGCATGGCTCAGTTGTTGAGCACAACCTATGAAACAGGAGGTCAGAGTTCCATTCCATGTCAGGGTACATGCCCAGGTTTCAGGCTCTATCCCAGGTGGGGGCATGTGGGCATGGGGGCATGCAAGAGATAGCCAATCAGTGATTCTCTCTCATCATTGATGTTCTCTCTCTCTCTCTCTCTCTCTCTCTCTCTCTCTCTCTCTCTCTCTTTCTCTCCCTTCCTCTTTGAAATCAATAAAAAATATATTTTAAAAAACAGAAAGGGTTTTCATTTAGATATACAAAGTGTCCCCTTGAAAGACCAGGAGTTTGATCGCTTACTATGACATGTGCTGACCACCGGTGGGGGCAGGGAGGTAAGGAACATGGTGGGCAAACAGCAGCTGCAGGGAAGCACTGAGGGAGCGAGGGAAGGAGGAGGTGGGGAAGCGGAGAGGTGTGGAACCTGATTGGCCCTGCTCACTGGCCAGGCCTAGGGACCCTACCTGTGCATGAATTTCGTGCACTGGGCCTCCAGTATAATAATGGTAGGTCCAGGTTTTGTTGTACTTCAAATGTATATAATTTTGAAGACCCTTTGAAGTAAATGAACGCAAATTTATAAAATCTTTTCAGTAACGTGAATCTTAACTAAAAGTGGTGTTAACTGGTTGGAGTCAAATAACTAACTGGGGTGAATTTTACAAAAATGTGTGAACATATTTCTAGGGCCCTTGAAAGAAACCAGTACAAATGAGGGGCTCCCAAGCTTCATTTTAATAACTTAATTGAAGCCCCTTACACGTCCAGCGTGGTTCAGGGTTCCTATTCAGGGTTCATGTTCTGAAGGAGGCTGCACACAAAATGAAGAGAGAGAGACTAGAAGAGAATCAATTTGGAAACTGGGGGATCAGGCAAGGCATCTTTCCTCTACCAGGGTAGATTGCCCACTGATGCCTGAGTCTCACCAGCCTTTTATTGAGTCTCTGAGAAAATAACAATACCCTTAGGCAGGAAATTCCGAGGAAGAATTTTACATGTAATTAACAGGTGGAGATTTGCTATAATTAACAATATTTCAACTTAAACAATGGGTGCATAGCTCTGACCTTTCAGAGCAACCAAAGTAGGTTAAAAACAATCAGTTTCCAGCATAAAAATAATCAGTTTCCAGCAAACTTCAGTGCACATCTTCATCTCCCAAGACCTACAGGCAGTTTGAAATGCACTTCTAGGCCTAAAACTCATAGAGATGACAGTTTGGACGTTCTCCAGCTAAAGGTCAGCAAGGAAGTCATGAGACCGGTGGCAGGCGATGGCAGGAAAGGGAAGAGATTGTTCACAACCGAGCAGGGCCTCTAACAGGGCACGGCAGAATTGGCCAGCAGTGCGTTATTAAAGGAGCCGTGGTGTTGAGCAATATAGGAAAAGCGGTATAGGAAACATGACAGCAGGAAGGAACGCGTACTTGCTGTGATGATTTTGAAATAACATCAGTGACAGAGGGATAAGGTTAGATAAATCGGATTCAATGTTCCAAGCAAAATTTCTTCTACTTCTGGGCCTGTGCTGAGAATTTTTCGTGATGGTAAGGACCAATAGTCAGCGAGGCAAACTATTGGAGCAGGTCTCTGCATTTTTAGTATTTTCTTCAATTCCTGGCAATGAATGCTAATATGTACTTTTTATCCATACAGTGTTGAGTTACATACACCAATAGTTTTGAAGATACAGCGGTCAATAATCTTTTTCTCGCAAAGTTATTAGCCAGTTGCTGGAATTTAACTGTGGCTCTTCTCTCTGTTTCTCAGTCTTTCTGTAACATAGATTATTTATCAGAAAGTAAACTTATTATCACTTAGGAAGAAAACCGGCTGTGATTTCTCTGTAGCACAGAGACTATTCCCCGTGGGCATTATTCACTTAGCATTTCACCATGCATGAGTTCCCCAGGATTATTCGGGTAAGGGAATGACTGTATGCAGCTTGCTTGACATATTCTTTCCTATTATTATCAGCCTCTCCTATTATATAGTCTTAGCCCAGAAATATCTTTCTACTCCTTGATCACTCACGTAATCTTTTATTTAAAATCACGTATGGAATTATTTTTAACATACACATTAGTATTACCTCATGTAAGTTATGAAATATTAGATGAAATAGCCCTACTGCAAATAACATAAGAATAAGAAGTATAAAGTCAATAATAAGTTATGCTTATAATGTTCAAAAATAGGGAAATTAAAAAGATAAACTACAATGTGATAGTAGTAATCCCAATAAAATGGTAAAATTAAAACAACTGATCACACCAAGGGTTGGCAAGGATATGGAGCAATTTAAACTCTGATACCTTGCTAACGGGAATGTAAAGTGTCACAACTATGTTGTAAAGCAGTTTAGTAATTTGAAAAAAGCACTAGTTTTTTATACTTATCATGTGACATAGCCATTCCATTCTTAAATATTCATCCAAAAGAATTAAAAGTATATTCTTATACAAAGACTTGGACATAAGTATTTACCTCAGCTTCAATCATAATAACTAAAACCCGGAAAGAAACCTTCTGGCTATTAATAGATAAACAGATAAATAAATTGTGGTATATTAATATAATCCTGTATAACAAAGAAGTAATACGCAATGGTCGTTATGCCATGAAGCGTAATGACCGACCATGTAACAACCAGATCACGGATCAGCAGGCGGGTGGGGTAGCGAACTACAAGCAGGTGGCAGAGAGCTACAGGAGGGGGCAGGGTAGCAAGCTA